>JAODJW010000036.1:11163560-11176609 GCA_026777045.1 Hyperopisus bebe | reverse complement strand
GGGGGGGGGGGGGGGGGGGGGGGGGGGGGGGGGGGGGGGGCGCATCCTTTAAATTCCGTAATGTGGCCATTCTGTAATGCTGAGCAGAGGTTCGGGAGGGTTGGGGGCCAAATCCTTTGCCACACAGCTGTGAATGTGCTGCTTAGTCCCGGTGGAGGTGGAGCAGTGGGGAATTTGTAGAACATGCTGACTAGCCTATGTGAAGAGCAATGTCCCATCTATCATGTGAATCAGAAGTAACAAGTAATAATAAGAGCATACAAGTGTTCTTCAGTCGAGGGCCTACCTTTGGCCTACCAGCTACAATCAGCTGGCTCTTGAGTATAATCGCCTATGTGCACTTGGGCGAACATCTCTGTTGGCGTTAAACCGTGATGTTATGCAGCTGCCAGTTTCACATTTGTTTTAACAGTGACTCCCAGCTGCTTAAAAATATTAACACCCACAATTGAACTAAATCCTGCCCAATGGAAAACATCATCCATGAGCTGAGAGTAAGGTATGTTCTCTCTGAAGGGAAAAAAATAAACTTATATGTTTATCTCTGAAACAAACGATTCTTCATGAATTCCAGGCTGACCATGTCTTTGGAGAAATGGCCAACTCAAGAGGTAAAACCAAGATGGCCCAGAATGCACCACGTGTGAAGAAGGGAGGGCATAAAAGTCCTAGGAAGAACAAAAGCATCATTGAAAATAATGGTAATTCCAAAGAAACCTTCTCTGGAGCAAGTAGCACATTAACTAAGGATCAACCTTTTCTCCTAAAGCTACGATAACACTAACTAGCAGTTCAACTTAGCAAGTCTTGGAAGCCATAACAAGGAATTAACTTTGATCAAATTTCTCCAACTGTAGCTCATGTTCAGGACTGCAAACCTATGAGCGAGAACCTTGTGGCGTCCTGCATCAGCATGGCCAAAAGACCAGAGAAGAAGCCATACGCAGAAGCCTCAGAGCAGGCCCAAGAGCAGTCCTTCCTGGCCTTGGACCTGTGGTGGAACACAGCGCCCCCCCCTGGCCAGCAGCGCTGGAGCAACCCAGTTGAGGGGCCCCTCCTTTGGAGTGCCAGCCACCATACCTGCCGTCGGCCTCTAACAGAATGCCGAGTGTATGCTGGTGACTTCATTCTCCCCCGCAAGGACTGCCACTGGATATGTTCCGGCGAGCATCCGCCCCCCTGCGTCATACGGTCCATCACCGACCTGGATTTGTACGACTACAGCGTAAGTAAAACCAGGCTCAGGGCTCGCCTTCAGTTCGGGAACATTTAAGGCAGGGCACTTCAAATCTGGCCCTCGATTCGAAATCCAGGCCATGTTTTCAGTCCTCCCAGGTAGTTAGTTTAATAATTACTGATTCTAATTGGCTGGAGGCTTCACACCTGGGTCATGGGTAAAATCAGCAGTGCTCAGACCTTGAGGTCTGTGATTTAAATAGCTCTGATCTGAGGTCTTATTAATCCAAACCTCTGCAATACAACTGAAATACTTTGGAGAAGGTCATGCCCATCTGAAACAGCACTGAGACCTGATTGGTGCAACCGAACAGAGGATATTCCTTTTTGTGAAGGGACAGCCAATGAGCACACAAGTCTTGAATCAGCCTGTGAGATTGTGAATTCTCGTTGGAGAAAATCCATCCACTCATCCATTTTCTGTAACTGCTTGTCCTATTCAGGGTTGTGGGGGGTCCAGAGCCTATGGGAACAAGGCAGGGAACAATCCAGGATGGGGTGCCAACCCATCGCAGGGCACACACACACACACACACACACACACACACACACACCATTCACTCACATATCTATGAGCACTCTACTCATCTTCTATATCTGCTTATCCAGTACATGCATGTGGTAAAGCCTGGGGCCCATCTGAGAAGCAGAGGGTGTGATGCAGGCGAGAATCTCAGTCCATCACCAGGCAAACTCATACCACAGATGGACAGTTCAGGTTCAGAAAGTAAAAGTCCAGACCAGGATTTTGTTTCAACCAACCAGTTGAGCATTAAGAGTCACAGTCACAGAGCACTCAACTGGTTGGTTGAAACAAAATCCTGGTCGGGATTTTTATTTTCTGGACCTGAAATGTCCACCCACAATCTCACACTAAAGGCAACTTAGAAATAACAAATTGCAAAACTGCTTTTGGAGACACAAGAACCCAGAGGAAACTCACATGACCATACAGACACCACAGACCCACTCAGCTGTGAATGACCCTGAGTATCAATTTCAAATAAATAAAGGTAGTATTTAAAACCATATAGTCAGAAACTGGGACATAAACTGGCATACAAAAAGTGATTTTTTTTTTAAGCATTGCTATCTGCAGAAATTATCAAATTAAAAGAGATCATGACAAACAGGAAATATCCAGTGTTTTTATATATATATATATATATATATATATATATATATATAAAGGAGTTGTTTTTAGCAGCAGAAGATGCAGGTATTGTTTTACAGTGGTGCTGTTTTAGGGTTATCACCCTGAATTCATGCAATAGTCCCATTAATATAGCTAGAAAATGACTGCGTGAGAATATGGCCTTGAATTTAAAAATGCTTTTTTAATAAGACAAATGTCCCAAAGTCTGGTAGAATCAATGTGGTTTCCTTTTTGTAATGTTTTCAACACTCCATGTTATCAGACAGCATTTATGCCTTACAGTAAGTGGTCAGCAGAAGTCAGATTCGACCAGGTGTGACATTGTTACAGAAGTGTTGTACACCAAGGCTTCTGAAGTCACTGAGTGCACTGAGAGTGAGGTAATCGAGGAGGAAATTTTTGCAACACCGTAATTTACCACCATCGGCTCTTCCTGTAAGCACCGTTGAGGCATTGGACTTCCTGAACAAGCTTCTCTGGGGTTTTGAAAGACTAGAAATGATGAATGTTAAAAGTTCTAGTTATGAAACCACTTTTCTCAATAATTATTTCATGATAAGGTACACTGCCCCACAAAGGAGAGAAACAGTAGATACAGCGACACTGAAACTGACATGTGGCGTTTTGCCTTGCTATTAGTGTGGATTTGTAGTTTGTAGTCACTGAAACTGTCACACTGTTTTCTTAAAGATCAAGCATAGTTATAGATATTTTGCCACGAGATACAACAGAGTCTAAGAGACTCTATTTCAGTCACAAGTCAATTCTTATAACATGAGCTGTTACTGTGTCTTGTCTTTATAGGGCAGTATAGTTAGTTATAGTTTTAAAAAAAACTTTAATGTCACAAATAATGATACAGAGCAGTGTGCAAACATACCAGGCTAGAGCATACAACCTAACACAGGGCCCACAGTATTGTTAAGATGCATAGCATCATTTTAGCCAGTAATATTACCTCCCAGATAGGTCGTTCATTGGTAAACTTGGGCTCAGCAAAAGTAATGCATTTGATTTTGTGTTGCAGCCCATGGCAGATCACAGAATGCTGATTTAAGCAGTTGGAGTCTGGTTTTCCCCCACTGATTCACAGTGCTCTGAGATAGGTAGAATACTGCTTTGCGCACATCCTGTCCGATTTGAGGAAGTGGCGAGATGGAACTGTTTCCATCTACAGCTGCTTTAAGCACTCGTTGGGGGCTGATCTGTGTCTAGTGCAGGAGGGTTCCGTTTCAGTCAGACGCCGCTTGATATTTTAACAATAAAATTGGTGGCCATGCTTCAAAGGAAACCATCCAACGTCTCAGACAAAGCAAAATCCAGCAAACCAAAGGTAGGGAACTGCAGAGCACATTATTCACATATTAGTCAAAGTATGATGCTTTTGTGATTATAACTGGTGTTGTAATTAGCTTGTAATTAGAGTTTGTCTATCCTGTTGCACGATTTCAGGTTGAAGTGTTCTGGTCTTCTGTCATACCTTCTAAACTTTACCGACTCTGTGGATTTCATTATACATGGCATTACAGAAATGCAGCCATTCGAGGATTTAGGAGCTGTTATTTTCCTTTTCAGTGAATGGGAGATCCCACTAAAGCAAATTGTGGTTTAATGTCTGTGCAAGCACTCATGCTCTGAACTGAACTGTGGTTTTATATATTTCAACTTTTAATAAAGATTAAGAGTATCTGGCCAGGTGGATGGGATCAGCACTTGTAATTCATAGACTTATACTGAAAGATGATGCAGAAATGTCAGTTTTAAGTTAGATAAGACTAAAAAAGTTTTACTATTTTTTTCATTGCGAGTATGACCACAATATAAAGGGTATTATATTATTGCAAGATATAATTATGTCAGTGTTCATTTAAGGCAAATTTATGTTTATGACCAAATTTGGGAATTAATTCACAACAGCAGAAAGAACCCAATGGAATTCTTGATTTACAAAAATGTTACAGTGTAGTCATATTGTTGAGTAAAGAACCTCACTTAATGCTATTAAATGTCACTAGTGTCGAATCACAAGTCACCTAGAAGAGGACTTTTTGCTAGTAAATCTGCAATGTGCATTTTTAAAGGGGCTTTCCTGAATTGACGTACAAGATCCACATTTTAATGTCAGCATTATACAGTTTTAGCATTTCCATTTGCAAAATGCTGATTGTGCTGATCTTTTCTCAGCGCTCCACCAGCTTTGGAAAGTTTGAAGCCTTCAAACACCATCCATCCCCAGTGAAGACAGAAGATGGAGGCACAGGGGTACGTTCATGACTTATTTTTAATGCCTTTTCCCCGTTAGTCATATGCAAGACCAAAACACTTATGCACGTATTATAGGAAACCATCAAAAATGTCCTACTTGTATAAAACATTCATTCAGACCAGGCTATTATCCTCAGTCATCATGCTGAAAATGCATAAAAACTTAAGATGGTCTAAGACTTCAGCATCTTGGTAGGTATCAGAGGAAAATGGCATTGTCGTCTCTGTGACGTGTATGAGAAGTCTTATCTCCTTGCACTTTTTATATATCAAAATTCTTACATTCTGGTTGATGCTCATGTCCCTGGCCGTGTGCATGTTTACATAGGAGCATGATGAAAAGTCAGGTGACGAGAATGACCAATCAAAAGCCGGAAGCCTGGGAAAGAAGATGAGGGCCATCTCTCTAACTATGCGCATGAAGATGCACAAAAAGCACCCAAAGGCCGTAGATGTGACGGTGAGTTAGAGACCAATAGAAAAGCTTGATTCCCTCAAAAGCTCTTGCAGAAATGGCCTCTACTTAAATTTCTCAAGAATCTTATGTCAACATACAGCCTTTTGAAATGGCTAAATTAGACACGGAAGAGGAACCTGCGTTGATAAATGTACCATTAAAGTCACAAAAATGTTGCATTAAATGCTGTCTAAACAGAACGATGAGTCAACGTTTACTGTGAATTTCAAACCCATGTATTACCTTAAGTAACATGAGATTAGCTGCACCACAGCTGTTGTCTCCAAACCCTTCAGATACATTCTGAAAGGTCAAAGCACTTAATTAAAGGGCTACATTCCCTATAGACTGAATGATTCATCCATCCACCTTCCAACCCTTATTCTATTCAGGGTCACAGGGGAGGGGCTAAAACTCTGTGCCTGTGATCAGAAGGTCGCCTGCTCAAGCACCGGCCTCGGCAAAACAGTCACGTGTCTGTTGGCCCCCATGCAAAGGAAATATCCAGTATAGGAGTTATAGGGAGAACATGCTGATTCCACACACACAGAGAACAGAGGCAGGTCTGGGTCCCACCAGCTTTGGTGGCCTGTTTCCTGTAGCCATCAGCTTACATGGGTTCTGATTCAGAGTGAAGACGTAGAAGGAGACCACGAGGATGAAGTAAGCAGCCATCATCACTCAGAGGAGGAACATCTGAAGACCAACTCTGTGGAGAGCCTCAACGGTGAGCAGATCTCGTCCAGTGAATAAACAAAGAATTTCACGAGAGAACAAACAAAGTTTATTAACATCGTACAGCGATTCATCTCCTGACTGTGCTTGTGTCTATGGCTGGCGCTCAGGGGGTGTTACCAGTGGATCCAGTGCTTCCAGTAACAGAGACAGCCTAAGACACGAGCATGACAGCCCCTACACGGGGAGTTTCTGTGGAAGAGCCAGAGTCCACACCAACTTTGTTCCAAGCCCCTACGACACCGACTCCCTGAAACTGAAGGTAGCCAGATTCTCTGTACCATTATGGTGCCCTGCTTTAATGTCATTAATAACCAAAATAAAGCAAACATCCCGATAGACTTCGATTTCCTGTTGATATCAGGGTCAAAGCACTTTGCAAGGTAGAGAAAAAGATCATTTGACAATCATCACTGTGTACTAGAATAACAGCAGAGGTGTAGTCATAAAATAGCTGCTTGTGAGTGCACCGCCATCTTGACTGAGATGTAATGAACCCCCACCCCAAGAACTGGAAGCTCATTACTCCCTATCACTCTTATTTTTCACTTGCACTTTATGTCATCATTATTTTGCACCAGTACTTCATTACATACTGCCTCACTGTGTTGTTATTTATGTTTGTTCACATTTATGTTTACATTTCTTTGCCTACAATCCTAGAGCTGCTAAATGGTCTTTTGCTGTTTTTAAGAAACATTGACAATAAAAAGAGCTATTCTATTGTAATTCTATTCTAGTTCTAATAATGGACTTTTTTTTACTTCCCCCTTAGGAGGGTGACATAATTGACATCATCAGCAAAACACCCATGGGGATATGGACGGGCATGCTGAACAATAAAGTCGGTACTTTCAAATTCATCTACGTTGATCTCATCAATGAGACGGTCACCGAAGAACCAAAGATCAGGCGCAACAGGCGGAGCAAGCGGCCAAGGCCGAAGACACTACTGGAGCTGCTGGAACGTCTCAACTTGGAGGTGAAGTTGCGACATAAACTTTATGCTCATTAACCAAATCAACCACACTGCCCCCTCAAACCCAAAGCAAGTGGGATTTACACCCACATACCACTCATAGTAGGAGTAAGGTTTGATTAAAATCTCACATTTTACAATTGGAAAAACTAGATAAAATGTAAGATAACTTGCCCCCTCCCCCCTTTTGTAACATCTAATAATATCATCCACCCACAAACCTCTCTGGGAAAAAATGCCAGTTGCAGCAATTTAGACAACTTCAGTTTTTCTTCAGTTTTTCTAAATATATTTTTTTATAAAAATCTCACAGGAGTATGCCTCATCGTTGCTACTCAATGGCTACCAGACAGTAGAGGACCTCAAGGACCTGAAGGAGAAACACTTGGTAGAGCTGAATGTGACAGATCCAGAACACAGACAGAAGCTTCTGGCCGCAGTAGATTGTCTACAATACTCAGAGAGTAAGCACCGTCGATGTGGGTCTGCTGAGGCACAAAAAGAGGAATACGAGCATAAAAAGGAAGGAGAGCAAAAAAAATTAGGAAATTTGTGAATCATTTGTCCCGATGCTTAAAATTGCTAACTTAGCATGATTAAGTGATGTCACAAAGACAGAACTGCAGACAGTGCACAGAGGAAGCGTTTTCTAGGTTGGATGTCAACGTCCAATGCAGAGATTTGAAGTAACACAAGTTATTGTTTTCTGTAGCCTACATATAGTCTGCAGCATAAGTGTTCTGTTCTCTAGCTTAGTGGTTGAAACCGTGTTTAACCACAGTGAGGCCCAGGCAGCGGTTGTTGCCTAAGATCTTAGCAAGCCGAGATATGACCCTCCGTTTTTTAATTTCATTGTTTAAAATGCATAATACATTTATCGAGATTAATATGTTACATATGAACCAAAAGGACACATTGAGCTCCAGAACAATTAAATATGCAAACGAAATATAACTCAGGAGACAAATAAACCAAGACGCTGAGCTGAAAAATGTACAGATACATTGGTCCATAAATGTAAAGAAAAGCTAGTATTTGGGCAAGACTGGGGTTTTTTTAAAATAAGATAATGTATACTATGACATACATATAATTAAAAAAAATCTTTTAAAACACTATTAATGTGTTTTATGCATGTCCATTTATAGAAATTGAGGTCTGGGTACAGGATGACATTTAATTGAAAATTAAAGTTTATTAAGACATGATGTTATTAGCTGTTAATAGCAGGCCTAAAGAACACACAAGTTGATTCTGAGATTACTATATGGACTTTGTTAGGACACAACAAGCCATTTAACCAATTCACCGATATTATGGTAGGCTATTTGTTTTTTAAATAAGATTTAGCAGCAGAAAACCACAAACACGCGGGAATACATACTGTAACTCCAGTGGCAGTGAATATGAGTAGAAATGAATGAATCAGGAGGCCCTGACGTGAAAAGTGGTCTGACATGTATTAACATTCAATGGATGGATGGATAACTGTACACTGGGCTCTGGGGCAAACATGGACCATGCTCCTCCCCTTTCCAAATTCACACCCAAGGCAGATGATGAAACTGAAGTAGCCACCAAATATCGTACCCATCATGCACTGCAAAACATTACAAACTATTACATTTCAAAATTGTTTTGTATTATGATTCCCACCATAATGGGATTGTATGCATGAGAAAAATGTGAGAGGTAAAAGTAGCAGGTGACGAGTACATATGATATGGGTGATGTCAGTGCCTTAATCTTTGCAAATGTTTCGCATACATGTGAGATTACAGTCAGAAGGAAGCCTTGACGTCATTGACGGGGTCTGGGCCCTAGGGCGCCTGCGCTGTCTACCCCGCCTAACACTCCACCCCTGGATGGGGGGCCTGAAAAATAAAAGTACAGCACAGGCAGGAGGTGGCCATTTGGCAAATGGAGCATAATCCTAGTGTCCCCTTGCATATGCGGGCTGAAATAACTTAGCACAAAGGATCCCTGCCCCGTTGGGAAAATTTATCATGGGGCCACGAGGGACCCCAAAGTCTAGGGTCGATCTTTAATCCCTGTTCAGCCCTTAGCATAGGTGGCATTTTGGAGTGTGCTATACGATTAACCGATTGCTCTATCTGCAGACGACAATCACCCGGAAAGTGAAGACGCCCCATCGGACTGCCAGAGGCTGGAGCCAAGCGAGTACCCGCGCGATTCTGGCTGCTATGTGTCGTCGGAGTGCTCAGATAATGGGAAAGAAGACTGAGGCTGCCAGCAATCATGATATGAGCCGCTATGTGACACTTAATCCTCTCCCTGCTGTCTCCGAAAACCATGTCTGTGTTTGACTGTACAGAGCTTCCAGTGACTTTGTCATAAATATACCCCGCCTTTATTTATTCATGAAACTGATGTTTATCGGTGTATATCTTTTCATGTCTTTTCATAGTACTTCGTATCAATCACTCTTTAGGGCCAGAATCATTAGACTTACATGCTTTGAGCATTTGATGTTATAATATGTCAGTGTATTTGTCTAGTGTATTTTTCCTTGTGTTGCGCTGCATTTCCCCCCTCATTTATAACTGTATAAAGGAATATATTGTAAATATTTGAAGTTGAAATATTTGAGTTTGCAGGACACTTTAACAAAATTGCTTATAAATGAATTAGGGTACATGCTGAATTTTTATTTAAATCCCACAACACGGTACACAGTTGTACGTATATTTCAAAACCAGTATTAAATTTACTGTAGCAGTTAAGGACTTAAGCCAGAATATGCTTTATCCAAGATTTTTTTTGTGCATTTCTACTGAAATTGTATATACATTGTTTTTCAAATAAAGTATTTTAACCATTATGCACTGATCCTTTTACCAGTACCATGCATTTAGATTTGGTGTAGCAGATACTAAATTAGCAGCACAGAGACTACAAATGGGATCTTGATTTAATTAGCGACTGGGCTGATACCTGGCAGATGGAATTTAACGTAGATAAATGTAAGGTAATCCATGCAGTGAGCAGAAACATACAGTACAGATATTTTATGGGTTCCATTGAAATAAAGGTAGCTGATTATGAGAAAGATGGTTAGCTGAAATTGTATATACATTGAGGTTAGCTGATCTGAATCTGTTTATCCTTGAGCAAAGGAGACTAAGGGGGAAAATGATCCAGGTATATAAGATTCTAACAGGTCTGGATGCTGTTCAGCCAAAAGGCTACTTTTATATTAGTTTAGATACTAGAACTCGTGGCCATAGGTGGAAATTAGTGGGAGAACATTTTAAACTGAATTTGAGAAAACACTTCTTTATACAGCGTGTAGAGTATGGAATATTCTTCCTGCTAGTGTAGCGGAAGCTAAAACCCTTGATTCCTTTAAATCAGAGCTAGATAAGATTTTAACAACTCTGAGCTATTAGTTAAGTTCTCAAGGAGCTTGATGGGCCAAATGGCCTCCTCTTGTTTGTAAATTTGAAAATTTAAATTCATACTTAGTATCATACCAGTATTTTCATAAACTACAACATAATGTTCATTCCACTAATTCATTTGAATTTACACAGGTAGTCATCATCAAATATGTGAGGGTTATTAAAAAGACGACCATACTTGATATCGATCTGTTTCGGAAAATAAGCAGTAACTAAATGACTGAGAGAGCTTCAAAGAAATGTCACCACTTCCTCATATAAAGGTACGAGGTGTGATTTTCAGTTTTCTTCGTACATTTTTATTTTGCATGATCCTAATTAATAAAAGGAAAGACAATTAGAACAAACCAAATGGAAAGGTTTGTGTCTTCTAGAACTATGTATCTAGTTCCAGGACACAGGGAGCCCAGAGTCTATCCCAGGAAACACAGGACACTACAAGGCTGAGGACACCCTGGATGGGACACCAGTCCATCAGAGGACACACAGTCACACATCACGGAAAATTTAATGTAACCAATTCAGCTAAGTGCACATTTTTGATCTGTGGGATACAATACAAGGAGAACATAGCAATTCCATACACAACAAGGAGACTGTTAATTCTTTTCATTTTCATAAAAAAGAAATTACATCCATTTTGTTTTTATGTTTGTTTTTTCTTTGCTAAACATCACTGGTGTTTGGAGGAATCTAAAGAACGCTGTTTCCCTTTCAATAGCGGCCCCCGGCCTACACTAGTGCTGGGATTCAAACCACTAGCATTAAAGGTGTAAGGCAATGGTGTTACCCACTGAGCCACTGTGAACAAAAAAAGACTGAATTCTGATAATCAAACAATGAAGGCCTTTTTGAAACCTATGATTAGAATCTTACTGTAGGTGCAATAATGGATAGTTAGCTTAAGCTGGACATACAGATAAACTCTGTAGTTAAAGTTAGCTTTTTCAAATTGAGGCCTCTAGCTAAGGGTAAAGCCTTTTTATCTTACACTGATCTGGAGAAGGTTACACATGGATTAATTTAATCTTATCTGGGTTATTGTAATGCCCTTTATGCAGGTCAATCAAGCTTCGCTTTCACGCCTGCAGATGTCAAGAAAGCTGCCATACATATCTTTATAGGCACACAGAAACTCTTGTACTGGCCTCCCTTCACTGGCTCTCTGTGCGATTCAGGATAAATTAAAAAATTTTATTATTATTATTTTTTTAAATCACTGAATGTTCAAGCTCCTTCTTGCAACCTTATCATCCATGCAGACCACTGAGATCAGTAGACCACCTGCTCCCAGCAGTTCTGAAATCTAGATTAAGGCAAAGATGATTGGGCGTTTGCAATCATTGCCCCCAAGCTCATGAATTACTCCTCTCTGTTAGACAGGCATCTACGTTGTCATCTTTTAAATCTCAGCTCGAAACATGGTTTTATTCCTTTGCTTTCAACTCCAATGATGTCCAGTTACAAATTTTGTTTTTATTTATTAAATACTTATTCCTATCTCCTGTTTTAATTTTCCATTTTGTTTGTCTCTGCCCATTTTATTTGGCCTGGCTTAGATCCAAAGAGTTAATTACTCTTGGCACTGTGGTTGTATGTCCACATACGTTTAATGTATTTGTGTCTTGTTTACGTGTATGTGACTCACAAATCATATTACTCAACACTTTGGGTTGTTTTAAGTGCGTAAAACATGAGTTTTAAAATAAAATATTTTCTAAGCACATTCAGTGTCAGTTTCATATAGAATATAAATAGAACATATTTTCATAATACTGAACTGAACAACAGCGATGGACTAATTTTATTTTTAAATTAATAATTTTATTAATTCGATTAACACATTCGCACAATCTACGGCTTGATACATTATAAACAGAATAATTATAGATGCTAAGCATGAAGCAGTCCTTATTAGTTATTTAAATTTGTCCACAGATCGTTCCCTGAATCATACTATAGGATAATGACAGACAGAAAAAAACACCTGTTGCTAAAGCTACTTGAGGATTTTTCGGCAATTTATTTTAAAACATCCTAATAGCCGAACTAGCAGCTACCTGGCTACATTTATTCGTTTCGAAGGAACACGCCCCTGAAAAACTCTGCAAAATGTCGATGATACATCACAAGGACCAAAACTTCGCCTTTCTCGGTGTTCACGTGTTCTCTTACCTTTTCCTGGTTCAATCATTACGCGTATGCCTGCAAAGAATTATGGGAAATTGTGTTCATAAGCGACGATCACACATATAATACTATGAAGATGGTCACTAGAAGCACTACATTATCCAGCAATATGTTCACCACGGAAAAGCTGACGTGTGGTTTACAGTTTCTGTGTCGCTGCAAGTTACCGGTAACTGTTCGCCTGTTATCTGTGAATTATTTTTGTAGATTTTTCGCCACATCTCATGGTTTGCAAGTGTACAGCTGTATCAGATATTCGGGATGGCTGGAGAAATGTCAATACTAGGTAAATGTCAACTTTTGTAGCCAATTAAAGAAATACTAAGAAAATCGTGTGATAGTGCGTCTTGCCTATCTAGCTAGTCAACAAGGATTTGTGACTGTAATAAGCATATTAATGTATCAATTAGGTAAATTGCCATTTCTGTCTTGTAATGCGTAATAATTGTTGGTTCTGATTCAGTAGAAAACATTATACAGACATGTAACGGTTTGTGTAAATAACCAACAGGATCAGCTATTTTAGCGCTTTTCCTCGCCGGTTACCTTGGTCAGCAGTACCTGCCTCCCCCAAAGCCCAAGGTGATCGGTTTGGATTTGGGGACCACG
>JAODJW010000036.1:11141359-11155016 GCA_026777045.1 Hyperopisus bebe | reverse complement strand
ATAGGGACAGGTGAGCTTCAAATGCAGCGCCTCACCAGCAGGGGGCAGTGCTGGATATCTGGCTCTTATTGCCATAAGGGCCCGGTAGGACATGACACTTGTGAGCCAAGCGTACACTGGGGGGGTCCATTAGCGGCACAGTTCCCACACAAAGCAAAGAGTGGCTCCAGCCTCTATCTGCCGATAAATGATAAGTCCTGCTTATCAGTGTCAAGACCTCACAAGTTCCCAGTCTTGCTATTGACAATGGAGTGAGGCGGGAGATGCGAGATCAGCTTATGGGCCACTGCACCAGCCTCGCGTCTGAATGCAGGACGACATCCATTCATCCATTCGCAGGGTCGCGGTGTATTTGATGTCATGTCAGCGTGAATAATAAGCATTATTGACCACTGGCCCATCATTTACGTTGCTGAGGACTCGAAAGGGGACAGCAGCGAGTGATTGCACAGAAATCACACAGAACCATGCTCAGCAAAGGTCGACACCAAAGGTCAACTGCAAAGGTCAAGGAACATTTCACTCTTGAATCGCTCCAGTAAACAGAATCATTTCTTTTTAATATTCATGTCCATTTATCGATGAGGAGGGTGACATTTCTGAGTCACACAGGAAGGCCAGTGGGAAAGCTCGTCAGCGTGACGGCAATGGCTGTAATTAAGGCTTAGCGAGATGCTAATGTAGGCTATTGGCAGTAAGAGCGACTCGCATGGCTGCTGCTGTGGGTGGGGCTTATGGGCGGGGCTTAGGAGTAGGATTTGGGGGTGGGGCTTGTTGGTGAGGCTTGGGGAGCAGTATTGGTACTGGGTGATTTGGGCCGCTGGTCTGTCAAAAAACAAATGCACAGCCAAAGCTCAAGCGCTGGGGGTGGGGGGGGGCAGCAGAGAAAGCAGGGGGAGCTCAGTGTCATTTGAGGTAACCCCGACACCAATAAAGCAGGGGGAGCTCAGTATCATTTGAGGTAACCCTGACACCGATTCCAATTCCGGGTGTGAGACATGAGATTTTAATATGCTGGTTCAGCCACTGCAACTGTGGTCAGAACCCATGCATCATATTTTACAGAACCATTTACAACACGGCCTGGTTCAATTGCCCATATTTTCAAATTGTGTGTCATAAATAATATGAGAGTACAGTAGAGTAAGACAGTAATGCAGCATATGCTTCACACCAGGCTAAACATTCCATCCTTAATGAATCTGACAACAGTGTTTTTAGAGACACACGTTAGCTAATGAGACAGAGCAAACACAGAATATAAGACACCAGAAACACTGATCCAATGGGCGACTGATCACTGAAGGACTTCACTGTTGTGAGCGTAACCACTTCCTGTGGAGTGACATGAACTGAAATGCAGCCAAATTCGAGAGCAGTACTTACTTCTGGAATACAAAAATTCCTACTACTGTTATGATGGAGACGAGATCCGTTATGACCCAGCTTAGGCAGTATTCATCTGGAGTCTGAAAAGAAACACAAACTGCTGATGCAAGATGAACCTCTAGAGGGCAGTAAACAACAGCTAATTTAGTTCTGCTCCCAGCCACAATTTCCAGCAATCATTCATGCAATTTTCTTTCAATAGTTTAATACCATAAATAATCCCCCAAAATTAGAGGGAATGGGAACAAGAACCGAAATCTTTAGGCATCTAAAACAATCATGAATCTCATCAGCAATTCAGAAGCAATTATTTATAGCATATAAGAACTTCCTGTTTCACACGAACAAAAACTGACTCAAGGGCAGTTATATAAATTGACTGTAAACAAAAACAAAGGAAGGGGCGATTTTCCTGCTTCCTGTTAGGCCCCTGTTGGGGGGGGGAGGGTGAGTGAAGGTCAAAATGGAAGGACAGATGGGCGGTGCCAGGTGGGGGCTGAGCTTTCTTCCCAGTACGTATGGTTTCGCTGCTGGAAACAGGGCGTTGGGGGTGGGTGGGTTTACTGGGAAGGCTTACCATGAGCCAGATGGGGTAAGGCACCTTATTCAGGATATGGGGGGCATCAGAGGACACTGAAGGTACCCCACTGCACCAGAGCACGGAGTACAGCCATGGCTTATTCACAGTGTAGAGGGTGAGACTCACGTTGTGCGTGAAGAGCACCCTGTAGGTCACGTGGACACACACGTCACTCACACACACCAAACAATATTATATACAGCAGTTGAGTACAGCACTGCAAAATCTTAAAGTATTTTTCCTTCCAACAAGAAAAACTGCTTTGTGTTGTTTTTTTTGCATACTCGCCCTCCTCTTTTAAGCCAGCGACGAGTTCCTCCGCTACAAGGCGTAAACAAGGCAACGAGTTTGACAGATTTCGCTCCTGCACAGCCAGGCGTACGGTTAATGGCTCAGCTTGGCGGAACATGCCGGACACGTACCGGACATCTCGGGCGCTGGCCCGGTTGTAGCGTAAGACGAGCCTGGAGATGCCCCTCTGGCGCGCAGTGGCTGGGGACTGTTTCTGCGTGGAGGTCTGCTGGAAGCCCGGGGCCACCTCCCGTACCAACTTCCTGTCCGTGTCCGGGGTCCACATCACCTGGGGGGGGGGGGGGGGGCACTCAGCATAGTGGCCACTTGAAGTGGATAAAACTCCAGCATTGCAGTGTTATGCTATTTACTTACTGCTCTGATATTTATTGACTCATTCATACTATTTACGTGCAACTCTGCCGCTTCCATCATACTAAATTCTAAACATTGTAACATTATATTTACGTCGTACGTCAGTGTCATACCTTGATTTTTTTTGCATAAAGGTGCAGCAGTTAGCAGTTAGCACAGATGCAGCATGGCAGAACGCCATTCTGTGTCACTGTATACTGTGTGACTGTATATGGTTGGTGCGACAATGAAGCCCCATTTCATTTGATATTCCTTACATACTCAAGCTAGCTTAGAAAGACAGACATCTGCTAGTAGCCTGTACATGCATAAGCACATAAACCTGTGAGTATATATTTCTATTTTACGCACAGAATTGATTAGCTTCCCCTAATATCAGATATATTTTAAGGTGCCTCCAGCGTAAAAATGTTTTTTTGAGATTCCAGTCCTTATTTCATTCTACCGCAGACTCGATTTTTCCTGGCAAAGGCTCATGTCTTTATCAGTATGACAGGACCCGGTTATATAAGATGCATCATCCTCTTGCTTTATCGTCGCTGGAGGGAACTCCTCACCAGCTTCTGCTGGATCCCCGAACTCAGCACCGTCTCCAGGGTGTCGTTTATCCAGCTCATGTGGTGGGGGTGGCCAGGTGGGGGCCGCCGCAGTCGGAAGACCACCGAGCAGTTGGAGACAGCTGCCAGCTCCAGGAAATCCTCCAGGCTGCACAGGGACTGGTTCTCAGCCCGCACCCTGTCTCCTTTGGACAGGGACCCCACTGTCCAGAAGGGATCATCCTGTAGGCCAGGATTGAGGGTAGGTGGGACAAGAGGCCAGTAGAATGTCAAATCACAACTTGCCAAAGTAAGGTGGCCAATCAGCAGCCTCATACAGGAAGTCAGTGACCAATGATTTACTAACAGCTATACTTGTATGCATCTCTTTGGATCTATGGATGCACTCCTCTTGGGCTGTATCCAAATTCAGGCGCTGCATCCCCCTAAGGCTGCATTCAAAGACCGAGTGCAACACAGCCACCTGTCCCATTTCAAAGACTCAACTGTGGTCTAGGAATGTGTCCTTTTGCCAAGTTGTGAAGGATCCACCTCATCGCAGCCCAACATTTCCCAAGATTCAGCACGTGGACTTTTGAAGGACGCAGCCTATGAAGGCTACGTAGATAGCATCCTTCGAAGGAGCCCCTCAATTTGGACACAGCCTTCATCTCCGTTCATCCATACATCTAATGTTGCTCTTGGTTGTAGTGGACCTTTATCCATTCAAGTTGAACAGTCAACATCAATTTGATTCAACTCAATGAAATGCCTGTTTTGTCACTAAAAAAAAAAATGATTGTCTCCCTGTTTGAGGAAGCAAGCGATGTAAAAGCCAACTAGATCAGGACAATCAAGAACAAAAAACAGGAATGTTGGTTGTTGGACGGGGAGATACCTTGATAAACCATTGTCCTGCATTGAGAGCCTGCAGGTCTGTCCAGTTGAACATAGAAGCAGCATCAAACTGCCTGTCAGGGAACACCTGGTTCACGTTGGTCGTCCTTCTCAAGGTACGGTCACGTAAAAGGAAGGGGACCCCGTCCACGCTGTGTAGTGAAACATTATTTCTGGTTTTTACACAGTGTGACGCTTAACATAACCCCTAGGGGGGCCCGGTAGCCCCCCAACTGTTCTGATTTCTGATTCCATGCACACATGCCTGCCCATTCTGGCTCACTGCAGGGGGGGGAAGCAGGTAGCATAGTGATTAAGGACACAGACTTGTCAACTAAAGGTTACAGTTCAAGGAGATGCCCTCGTGTATTATACTTAGGAAAAGTAACTAAACTGACATGCTCCATATGAGCATCCAACAGTACAAAAAGGTTGCAGAAAGTGTTTGGATCACAGCATTAGCAATGAGAAATAGCCAAGTAAACCTATCAAGCTCTACAAAAGCAAAAGAAAAGTCACTACGTCATTTGCAGTTCAGCATTTTAAAGTCATAGGGCTGGAAAGTATGTCAAGAAATTTCTAGAATGTGCAGGTCATGCGACTATTTAAAAAGTGGCCTAAATAGCCCAGCCTGCAGGTGCCCCGCACTGCCCGGACCTCGGCCAGGCCGCGTCTGTCGTCTTGTTTAATTATTCAGCGTAGCCCCTGGGACGACGTCGTCAGACCTGCCTGTCGTCAGGGGTCATTAATGCTGGTCGGTTGGGCAAATCCCTGCAGTCTGACAGTCTGACAGCTTGTCCCCAAGACCCCGAGAGCTGGGTGTCATTTCGGGAGCCAGCAGCACCCCAGATTTTAACAAAGACTGAATTCAACCAAATCGGCAAGAATGAAAATGTCTGAAACGCTGAAACACATAACATGGGACCTACTTCGCATCAAACTGTTCCTCCACACTGCTTCAGCTACATATCTCTTGTCTGGAGGGATTTTAGTAACATTTGTTTATTATTATTTATTATTATTATTGTTATTTATTATTATTATTATTATTATTATTATTATTATTATTATTATTATTTCAAGTGTGTGTGTATATATCATTCAAAAAATGCCCTTTGCTCATTGCACAGCTCTGCATTAAACTAAGCATGGTCTGCTTATAAGTGAATGAATTGTGATTAGAGGCCTAATAGTGCTTAATCTCTCATGACTGAACATTCAGTTCACTTTCCTGCCCAAGAGGCCCAGCGGGAGCAAGCAGGGGCCTCAGGTTTCTACTGGACTGACTGGTTTATACTGGTTGGGCTACCTGATAGTCACGTCCGTCTCCAGGCCGCTGACCTTCAGCTGAATGGCTTTTTGGAAGGCCATCATTGTGTTCTCCGGAGCCAGCTGACAGGGAAACCGGAGAGAGCTTTCATAAGTATATTAGCACAGATAGCTTTATATCATTTTGTGGCATAAAAATGTCAATATATACAATATAGCCAAAGTGCCACTAAAATGAAGCCTCTCATGGAATGTCTTGGACTTTGGGCATTTTGGCATGTGGGGCACCGTGTCTTTCTTCCTGATGTGACGTCACGCGAGCTGCGTTCCAGCACTTAACACTCTAAATCCGGCCCTGGATAACGGGCCTCTCTGGGTAGGGTGGTGAGAAGCATCGCAAAGGGTAGCATTGCGCGACACTACTTAGAACACTTCCTGAGAGCGGTGGGGAACAGCATAACGCACTTTCCCGTGCTTAGCAGGGTCACGCCAGCCCAACTCACCATTGGCGCCCCCTGGTGTCCAATGATGTCCGGCCTTGTCTTGAGATCGCCGCGGTTCATGATGCACGGTGACTTGATGGCGAGTGGAACTAGGTACAGCGTCAGCAGGGTGCCGGCGTAGAACAGCAGGAGGGCCGCCTGGAACCCTGGGGGGGGGGGGGCAAACAAACTGCCACCTTACAGCAGTGCCGGATGTCTGCGAAGGCATCAACTGGGCAGCAGACAGAGCAAGGTTTTTAAAAAGCACTCTGCATGTTACATTTGGGGTCAGTCATACCGTTAAGCATGGTACTTAATTCAATAAAAGTATATAAGCATATAAACAGTACATACATAAAATATACAGTTTAAACATTTTACGCTCTGAGGCAAGGCAATAAAACAAAACCGTAGCAGTATCATAACTTCAGAGGAGAACAAAGGAAAAAAAAAAGGCAACATATTTGTCACAGATTCTTTTCCCATCGCCAAGGTTACCGAACGTCAACACCAAATCGCTAAGAGGGATTTTAAGGATTCTCCTGGCTTATCCATTTCTCTGCACAGGAGGTGGTCACATGAGCAAGGGGGACATATCGGGTCAAGACTGGGGGTCAGTGCAAGACTGGAATGTTCCAGAAGGGCTCTAGTTACAGGTGTAAGAGGTGGGAAAATTCACCACTTGGGTTTCATTGGCGTTCTTACGAAATGTCACTGTTTAACAAACCCCTGCGTATCAACTCAGATCACGTTAGCCCTCTGGACAACGGAAGTCGATTTTTGGTGGGGAACAGCTTCCGATGGCGGGCATGAGACACGCAGACGATGATGAAACATTTTGTCATGTGGGGGTAGAAATTGCATTTGCATGACGCCAACCTGAAGGCATCAGACTGGGGGGGGGGAGGAGAGCATTGAATCATCTCGCGACGCTCGGCGGGGCCCGCTGACAGCCGGTCGAGTGGTGACGCACAAATCTAACCCACGATACCGGCATGTGAGCGAGCAAGAGCGAACACAGCGGCAGCATCTCTCGTGACAGGACGCGGCTGCCATCACCACCCCGGTGCGTCTAGGGCTGGAGTCCAAAATGAATCATAACCGGAACCCCGCTAGGTAGCGTGTAGTCCGCCGCCGGTGTGTGGAAGGCGGGGCTTACACATTCTCTCGGCGCGGGCCACCTGGCCCGCAATCAGCCACGCCAGCACCGTGACAGCGATCACTGCTCCGATGTGAAGAAAGGGACCAGTGGCCTGGAAACAGACGCAAACACCTGGATTCATCTCCTTCTTATACCCTCAAAGTGACCATAACTTACAGGGAAATAACAGGCATCGATCAGAGCAGCTCATAATACAATTCATGTGCAGCAGAATGTAATCCATCATTATACTGCCCTACAAAAACAAAACAATAATTATGCGGATACCGAAACTGAGAAAGTGGTGTTTTGCCTTGCTTTTAGCGTGGATTTTGTGGTTGCAGTAACTTTTACACTGTTTTCTTCAAAACTGAGCACAGCTGAAATAAGATATTTTGTTACAAGAGAAGAGCCTAGGAGACTCAATTTTTATAATATATTCAGTTATTGTGTTTGATTTTGTAGCGCAGTATATTTAACTACAATAACTAATATAAATTAACTTTGTTGACATTTTATTCAGGCTTTAAGTGGTAGGATTCAATAATGTTTTGTATCAATATTGGTCCATCCGAGCTTTCAGATGACTAAATCTCATCTCTGGCCATACTTTACCAAAACCAGGAACACAATCCTCATTTATAACGCTGTCTCTATAGGAAACAATGCCATGATTTACTATACAATGCTCTGAGTTACGACTTGACTTCCATGAGGTGGAAACGAGCTGTATTTTTAGCCAGCACTGATATTAAATGCTTTTAAAGTGCACGCTTCCTATGGACTCCTAGCTAGCTCTCAGTTCCTGTAAAAGCAGTCAGTAGACAAGACCACTGCTTCAGCTACTCGACTGTATGAACCAGCTTTGAATAATTGATGGATGCTGGCAGATCTGTATTCATTATTTTGGGCGGGGCCCGTACCTGGAGAGAGACGGCAATGATATCCCATTCCTCTCCCCACGTCTGGCTGACTGAGATCATCCCGACGACGGTGGTGAGCAGAGCTGCGGTGACACCGATCTGTAGGGGGCGCCAGAGACGGGGGTGGCACTGTCAGCGTGGTCCCCTCCAGTGTGGCCTTATTTGCGATGTATTGTGAATAACTACACCCCCTCAAAAACAACCCATCAGAAGCCAGACACACCCACACACGCAACTGCCTAAGAGCTAATTAGGCTGGTAGCCATCCAGAGCCCCCACGTCCAGGCCTATGATGGCCTGAGAGCCGGCAGGACGTCGTGTGGATACCTTGTGGATCCAGTGAAGGTTCAGCTGCTGTCCCAGAGCTATGTGACCGAGGGCAAGAACCTGAGAGAAAGCAGACAATGATAATCCTCAGCGTTGACATTGACACCCCCCCCTCCCCATCTACCAGTACAAATCAGTTGTAGGAAATGAACACTCAGGGCCACTTGTAAGGGGGGAGAAAGTGGAAGATTTGCAGGGGGCAGACACTAGGGGGCGCCCATGAGTGTGTGATCACGGATAATAGCTTCGGTTGAAAAAGGGGGGCCATTTGGTAGCATTCTTCAGGGGCCCAGCCACGTCTTTGTGCAGTTCCGGAGCCCCCCCACCCTTAGTTCGGCGAGGTCGTCCGTGATAAGTCACTCATTTGGTAGTGGACCAGATTCCGTGTTAGGAGTGGCTGGCTTTGCGTGTCCGATGAGGTGACGACTCACCATTAAAAATGCAGTGTAGGTGAAGCCAGCCGCTGTCATCGCCAGGACGGTGATGGTGCCATCGTTCCACTCCCCTGATCTATTGTATAGGGACCTTAAAAAGCAGGGAAGATATCAGCACCTCCCCCTCCACTGCCTGTACCACGCTGCTGGTAATAATATCACACTGATCCAATATTCATCCCCTTGGGAGACATTAATTTCGGTTAAGTCATTATACTTGAGTTATAAATGTGTGAAGCAGTGGTTTAGACCTGTGGATGGGGAGGAGGGTTATTAGTGCTGTCAGTTTACATCCCCAGGATTGAAGATGTCACTGCCCCCTGGACACCTGCATGACCTGAATGGTCCACAACTGGCACTAGGTGACAAGATCCATAGAGGCAGAGACAACGTGTGGCAAGGAACCAAAAGCCATCACAGATGTCCTGCTAGGTTCAGAAAGTCCATAGGGGAGGAATCTGCTACTTCAATATTAGTGTAAATACTAGAACTTGTGGCCATAGGTGGAAATTAGCGGGAGAACTTTTTAAAATGAATTTGAAAAAGCACTTCTTTACACAGCGTGTAGTTAGAGTATGGAACAGTTTTCCTGTTAGTGTAGTGCAAGTTAAAACCCTGGGTTCCTTTAAATCAGAGCTAGATAAGATTTTAACAACTCTGAGCTATTAGTTAAGTTCTCTACAAACAAGCTTGAGGGGTTGAATGGCCTCCTCTCGTTTGTAGATTTCTTATGTTCTTCTTATGTTCGTATGGAAGTACACAGAGATACAAAGAGTTTTAAATAGTCTAGTCAGCCCAGGATCCATTCACTAACATCACGACCACAGCTGTAGATGAATGAGGGAGTGTTTCAGAAACATCTGGCTTTCTGCGAGCACACCTTGCTGTAGAGGCCGACGCAGACGAGACAGGCGCATGCATTGTTACACACACATGCCAGTTACTCAGCTGTCACCTGGACATGATCTAATGAAGGGGGATTAAAGGAACAGGTCAAGAGATTTTAATGAAGAGAGAGACCAGGAGGAGAGCAAGGACCACAAAATGCCATCTAACTGGGTTAGAGTTTCTTCCACAGATGCTGGTCCGAGGGGGACTTTCCAAATTCTGCTCATGTTGTGGTTATAAAGGCAATAGGCTGACAGAGGAACCGGGCTGGGATATCAAATCGGGCGGTGGGGGGGCCAGGGAGCAGTCTGCTGCATGCTGCATGACATAAATAACTAATAACAAGGAAGCTCACACTGATGTTTTCAGGAGACACTCTGATAAATCTATATAAAAAGCAGGCAGACTGGAGTGAATGGAAATTCATAAACAGCAGAACCACAGAAAAAAGAAAAAAAAAAATAAGTAAATGTGTCAGAACTTTGGCAGGCGAAGACATTTTAATTATTATTACTGCCACATAATTTCTATGAAACAACCTACACAGCACATGTCAAAATATACAAAAAACATTTTTTTTTTTGCCTGTTCTTTCCATTTCTGAAGAGAGGTGGTTTGATGGTCTCATGACCAAGGACCATATATGAAAAAACTAGTTACAAGACAACTAGGTAAGGAAAACTATTCAGCACTAATTAAGAATCTTACACCAGGTGTACTACTGCACTGCAAAGCTAAAGTTACATAAATCTGAGGGAATATGGCAGCCAGTAACAGCAGAGAACCAAAAACACTAATGAAAATGGAGAATGTGCCTTGTGAAATCCTGCTAACGCAATTAAACGATGCAGTAAATGTGAAAGAAAGATGCCTGAGAGTGTTTCCTCTAGCCAGCATTTTTCAGACGCTGATGAGCAGAAATGACTCTGCTCTTCCTCATTCTGCGTCGGTTTATGCTGACAGCTGGGTCTATCCAACGCCATACAGCCAAGCACGCTGGCAGCAACACTGAAGGCATCAGAGGAGAAGCTGATTTAAAACCTAACAAGGAGGTTCCACGTAACGAGCTTGTATCCGGCCGGATGCAGCGCTCGTGGGAATTTCTGCCACAAAAAAGGAGCAGCATGCAAAAAGGAAAGCAAAGCGTTTTGTAGAAGTGTCAGGTAAGCAGATGAATAACTAACAGGAAATTGGTAGCCTTTGTTATCCATACCAATATCAGACATGATTTCCCATTTCTACATAGTGTGTGCTATGTACATGTATGTGCTGAGTGCATGTCTATGCAGCTATTCCTGTTTAACAAGCCCCTCCCCCAGGAAGTCACCTGCCTTGTGCGTCAGGCTTCAGGCTGTTTATTGGTGTTCTCATTGCCTGATGTATAATATATTGGCACTATAGTCTGAATCAAGCAAGAATTTCATTGCATGTACATGTGTGGAAAAAAAATTAACATGATCAATGACTAATGATGGCATAGGAACTGATATTTGATTTTCGTTTAGCTATTTCAGCATACAAGCTGGAAAAACACAGGGGCAAGTCTAGGATTTTTTTTATGGCTTAGACCAGGGTTATTCAAATCACGGTCCTCGAGGTCCGAGCGCTGCTGGTTTTCCAGCCTTCCTTTACCTGTCAGTCAGGTGTAAAGCCTCTGACCAATCAGAATCAGTAATAATTAAACTAATTACCTGGGAGAACTGAAAACAAGGCCTGGATTTGGAATCGAGGTCCAGATTTGAAGAACCCTGGCTCAGACCATAGTCCAGAAAGGGTGGGCAACCTTATCATTAGCCAATGATATGTTTTAAATTGGAGAATAAGAGGGGATGAGGCAGTCCCAGGACCAATCAGCTTTCAGCTTGGGTCAGTGTCCCCGTGGTCCTGCCCCTGTATACACCCCTGCAAAAATGACATCAAGCGATCTTATTGGTGTGTGGCACCCCAATTACCTTGGTCTTCCAGGCCCGCCCCATTTTACCCTCCACCCCAATCAACCCCACAGACAGGTCCACACTCACCAGTTGAACTCGTTGAAGTCATTGCGTGCCTCCACCCAGAAGTAGAGCCAGACAAGCAGCAGGGAGAAGGTGGCGATAAGGATGAGGAACCACACGCACTCCCACTGAGAAACAGAAATGCACACAGGTCACCCTATGGACCAGCACAATGGGTATAACATTAACTCGCATTATTAAGAAACGTCTGCAAACTCCGCTCTCCCAGACCTACTGCCTCTCACATGTTAATGACGGACAGACACACTGGGTTGACCACTGCAAACAGCAGCAATTGATTAAATTCAAAGCTCTAAACACTGAGTTCATCAGGGTCTGACACTGGGACCAATATTATTTTGAAATATTTAGTAACACTGGAAAAGACCACACAAAGCAGAACAAGCCTTCATTCTTAAGGTTATGGGAAACAACAGCATATAATAAGAAAAATGATGACCTATCCTGACCCCAGGAAACTGCTTCAACTAAGTTTGCAAAGCTTTTTTAATAATGAGAGTTAATCACATGAATAAGATAACATTATTAACCCTTAATATTGGCATCACATTTCTCACATTTTATCTTTCATTCTTTTCCAAACTAGTTATTAAAGCTCAGAGATATTACATATTTATTTACTTACCAGAAAAGCAATGCTATCTATAAGTGATTATATGACTCATGAAAGTCAAAAACACTGCAACAAATATTGCAGTAAGAACTAACAATTACAGACTACATCAAATATTTAGCTTTTTTTCCCCCCCCAATGTCTTTCCTTGAGTTACAATTAAATTTAGCACAGTCCTTCTTGCATGTATGGCTCCAAGATATCTGGGACCTCATTAATTTTAGTCAAGCTCATTAATATGTACAAGCTGGTTCACACCTTACAGTCATAATGTGCAGGTTTTCTGGAGATTCTTATACTAAATAAAACCGTAAGCAGTAAAGCCCTCAGCTATGGTGGAATCCGCTAGCCGCTGTCAGGAATAGCCCCTCGTCCTCGCTATGCAAATCCAGTCTAGGATGCGGCTATTTTAGATTTATTGGCTGACACTGGGGACGACACGGTGGCTCAGTGGGTAGCAGTGTTCCTTCACACCCCCAAGGTTGGCAGCTCATTTTCCGCCCCCGCACTGTCTGCATGGAATTTTCATGGGTTTCCTCTGGGTTTCTCCCACAGTCCAAGGACCAACACTAGTGCTATGTCCCACTTGAACTGGGAAGTCAGAATTGCCGAGCTGCCAGTTGGAAATTTCAATAGAAATGCCCCCTCAATGTCGCGGGAACCTCTACAATGCCAACCTCAAAATTCAAGATGGCTGCACCGTTCATCAACAGAAAGCTGTAGTTATGTATTGTTTGACACTTGCATCTTATTTCTGTCTCATTAAAATTGGTCATAGACTCAGTACCATCCAACCACTACCTGTGGACATGTTGATATAATGTTTGTATGCGCAAAATACTGTGCAATGTGTTGTTCTCAACTGGTATTGCTAACGATGGCTAACAAACCTGGCTAGAATTAGTATTGCTACATGGCTTTCCAACTTCTTGTACTGCAACGTGGTGTAACTTGGGTGTAACGTCGTTCCTAGCTCAAACCCTGAGGTAAATGGAATGCAGCATTATGCTAGCTGGTGTAGCTAAATTTCCCATTGAGTATGACTGTGTGTGTGCGTGCCTGGAGATGGACGAGCCCCCATCCAGGATAAGTGATCAGAAGATCGATTGATAGCCGACACCGTCTCTGCTGCTATATTTGTTTGTAGCTATTATCTGTCATATTTCCCTATTGGAATCATCTGTATGGCTTCTGTACTCTTCCACTCTGGACCCATATAGGACTGAGTAACACTTAGGGATGAACAATCAGACGCTTACGGGCGAAACAATCAGACCCTAACCCTCCAAAACTGTCCTATGGTCCACTGTCCACTTCCGTCCGAATACATATACATACATATATATACACATATACACATATACACACACACACACACACACACACACGTACCTCGGTTCTCGAACTCACTACAACTCGAATTTCTTGAAAGTCGAACAAACCAGTTTCACCTAGAACTCGATCTGAATATCAGAAGTTGAACCGTGAACGCTG
>JAODJW010000036.1:11104174-11131457 GCA_026777045.1 Hyperopisus bebe | reverse complement strand
GGGGGGGGGGGGGGGGGGGGGGGGGGAGAAAAAAAACACATTGCAGGTTAAATGCAATGAAAATGAAAACTGAACCATTACATGACAGGGTTAAAACTGAACTGAATCACCCTCCCCAAGTTCTAAGTGATATAAATCAATTTATTTTGAAACGTCAGAATCACTTCAAAATAAGATTTTGAATAAAAATAAGCACACAGTGTAGCAGTGTACCTCTGCAAAAGCCTTAATGGAGTTTTAAAACGTGTCATAATAGTATCAAATCTGGAACATGGAAAATATACGTCCATAATAGTATTTGACATTAAATATGACACCAACTTCCTCAGCAGCAGCCCTTTCGGCTGTTATTTACAGTAACATTTTTTGCTAACTTAATACCTAAGCCAGATTTATATCACTTTGATCTGATTTTAACTATTCAGTTGTCAAAAGATATTTGTTCTTAGATATGTGCAATAAAATCAGCCTTTTCCTCCATTAAGAGACATGCTACCTGCCTGCATACAGAATTTCCACTTTTAGTCATAGTATTCCTACAAGTGGTGCAGAATTAGTAATTATAATTCATGCGCATGCATCATTTGACTGCTGGTAGTTAGTTAACATACACCCTTAATTACAGGAATTACAAAAGCAGCTCCAACTTTAAGTCCAGCGCAAGACTCCATGGCAAAGCAACGAACAGAAAGCCGTTTGGTGTCAGACACAGAGAAGCATAAAGGACCGTTTCGATTCAAGCTGGAATTGGCAGGGGCCGCGCAACTCTCAGGCTAATTTAAAGAACAGTACCGAGATACTTCCTGCCACTAATGGACCATAATGTCTGAGAGCTTATTCCATACGAGTGCAACCTGCAAAACAAACTGGCAAGTTTTTAATAAACATTCACATTGTTTATGGATTTAGTGAGTCGCAATTTTGTTTGATTAAATTGGGTTTTGAGGAAACCGCACACAGCTGGATGTGAAACGCCGTTTCAAGGTGCCGTCGACTATGAAGACTGGGTCTGCGTTTGGGGGGTGCAGCAGTGTGAGAGAGTGCACTGCCAGCTGAGAAATGCTGCACGTCACTGGGACCAGGCATCCAGTGTTAATTACCACCATCAGACGGCTGCCAGCGGGCTGTCATTGGCCCACTGCAAGCACCAATTTGCATCTTTAAGGGGGCTGCACTTCCTGCAATTAGTGCGAGGACGGAAAGAGAGCCACACCCTGCTCTGCTCGGAGCTGGCATTCAGAGAGATAGCGGCCTGCAGCAAGCTGGAGTCAGGCAGGGAGGGAGTCGCAGGACCCGGGGCGCAAATACGGCCTAGTTTGGGGAAAAGCAGGAAACCGGCTTTATCATCACAACACTGCAAATCACCACCAATTTAGGCAAAAATAGCAATAAGTACAAAGGATCATTTTATACATCTGATAAATCTTAAATGGGAATTTTGTCCCTGAGGACTGGCTTGAGAAGCACTGGGTTAGGGCACTGGCATTAATCACTGCCATTTAAGGCACGATATATTTCCTGCTTAAATCACATACCCAAAGCATTAATATCAAAGGGGAAGACCGACTTCAGAAAAACCACGTGTGATTTCCGAATTCCATAAGGGTGGAAACGGTGGTTCGTCCTTTCTGCAAAAGTATCAATGGGAGACTGAGCCAGAGAGACTCGGCCAAGTGGGAGATGTGTCACAGCTTGCTGGCTTTTGAAGCTTAAAGGTGTATAATTTCATTCTAATAAAGAGTCAGAAATTGTATGAGAAACCCGCATTAAAAATTGATGATAATGGGTCTCTGTGCAGAACAGGCTTAACAACACAAATTATACACTTTTAAACCCTTTCAAAAATATATTGGCCTAACACTGGATACCACAGTTGTTAAAAGCTGTATTACATTTTCTAAATTACACCCAAAAGGGAATTTGGCTCGTGTTTATAGTAAAATGATGCATTTACTTAATGATTCGGTAGAAAAAGATAAAATGCACTAAAAGCGCTGCTTTTTAAAGAAAATCAATTTTACGTTATTGTAGCATATACTGTAGTGTTGATGAATGTAGCATCAGGAATGTGTAATTAACTTAATGAGTAAGTTTTACTAAAATAACAGACATAGCTAATCTGAAGTCATGCAACTAAACACTGGCCTGCACTTGACAACCGGCAGAATGCAAAGTCGTCATTCATACCCCCCCCCAACAAAGGGCACAATGTCAAACCAAGCGTGTCACCACAGCAACAGGACACCCTGGTGCCTTTGCAGAGCAGAATCAACAGGGCAGGGCTGCGAAACGGCACTCGGGAAAAAAAAACACAAAGTGGGGACGTTCGCCCAATAAATCGGCAAAACTTTCATACGGGGCCAAAAATTTCATGAAGCCAAAATAAAAAGTTCTTCATGTTCTAAGAAAGCAAGGACAGATTTCATAATTCACTGCAGCCTAACATCTCCTGCAGGTACAGTACAGCATTAACGGGATTATCGATTAACCAGTGCTGTCTTTATATCAGCTTTAAGCAGCTGCAGATAAAAACGTATGTGATGAGACGAGGTTGCTCCTCCACTCACTCAGATCATGAGCAGAAGGTCCAGCTTTAGTCACCTAGAGCATCGCCCGGTACAGGTAGGACCTGAGGGCATTAGGACATGCAAGAGAAAGAGCCAGAACATTCTGCTGCTGAAGATGACGACTCAGCACGTCAAATGCTTCTTCCATCAAGAATCCGCTCGTCATGATCACCAGAAGATACATTCTCCTAGCTAACAGATGAGATGACCTAAAAGCCCCCCCCCCCCCCATTGGGATGCATTAAAGAACTACTGATCAGTGAAGAGCAGCTGTACCCTGCACATTATCTGATGAATAGTATATTGTTCGGGGCAGCACAGCAACATTATGATGGACGACAATTACACGTCAGCTTGTATGCATGTCCTCCTTGTGTTACACGGCTTTCCTACATACACTCTGTCACCCATTGTCCTTGGACTGCAGGAGGAAACCAATGGATTAGTTAGGTGAGCTGGCATCTCAGAGTTGTCTGTATTGTGTAAGCATGCCATGTAACGGACTGGAATGCCGCACCATTCAGGGTGACTCTGAGCCTCACCACCAGCCAAACCCAAGCCCTCTGGTGACCATGCTTAGGAAAAGTGTGCGTAAGATGGATAAACAGATGCTTCCGGAAGTCAGCTGCTTCCACTGAACCTTGACACTATGCTGGCTAGTGTTGTAATGTCCCCCATCTTGACCTTTGACCTTTGGCAGCAGCACAATAGGGGCTGGTAAACAAAGCCCAATATCGATGGCACAAAACCATCCACCTCAAACCTGCTGGAAAACTGGGAGCCCTGGGGGAAAAGCTTTGGTTCATACAGGTGCCTCATGCCCCCCCCATTAACAAATCTCTCAACTCCTGATGTACAGTGCCCCAAATCCGCAGCCTCATTTCCTCCTGTCACAGAGGCAGCATGAGGCCACCGGTTAGGGAGGAAATAGTTCAGCAGTTTCTCTCCACAAACCTCCGCTTTGTACGGCAAACCTGATTCCAAATCCTTGGAAGCCAGATCCCGTGGCTGCCCAAACGAAAACCGGCACGCCACCACTGTGTCTGCAGGTAGGCGCATAGCCTGCATGCCAGTCCCAACCCCCCCCCCAACTGAACTCATGCTTTGCTGGCAAACTCCCGAGTATCTATCTCTGGATTGTTGTCAGGTGAAGTCAGGCATGCAACCGCAAACAGAATATTCCAGAAGAGGTTCTCCATGTTTTATGACTATAAAGATAATGAAAATATAAAACTAAAATATATATGCGCGAAAATTGAACTGGGGAAAATAAACTGTCATATGCAGAGCTATGTCAGAGTTATTCCACTCGCTGCGGCTCACATTTGATTAAAAACACTCTACCGGCCAAAACAGAACTCTGCTACCTGCACAGATCAAAGAGCACACAGCATTGTAAACAGCTAAGCAGCGACTCTTTGCTCAACTGCCCTTCGACTGACTCATAGGCGACTCCGTGAACCGGACTTCAGAACTCATTATGCGGGAGAAGCCAGAGACGGAGGCATGTCAAAACGTAAATATATACACACATACGTGGACCGTTTTCATTTTATCACCCTGTGTAGGAGGAAAGTTCCATTTCCTCTCAAACGAGTGTCAGGACTGAGAAATGCATCAGCTTTTACCATCAAATGCAATCAAGGTAATGGTCCAACAAAACTCATTTAGGATGCAAAGTAAAATTTTAAAAAGCAGCATTATTTCTGATACTCCAGGAGAACTTGTGAAGGCTATGAAATATAGCAAAATTGACTCGCAACATTAAAAACGCAAATCTCATGCTAAGGACTGTCTTTATGAACTGGGATTTACCGGATGTTTTTAGTCAGTTCTGTAATGCTGGTCATGGAATTAAATGGTCTCAGTGGTAATTTTTAATGCTAATTCTCCTTTTGTTGCATAAATTCTGTGCACGGGCAAAACAGATGTGTCGTTTTGGACAGACTCGGTACGGCAGCAGAGAATGAAATGAATTAAAACAAAGTCAGGTAACAACAGCAGATAAAAAAGACGTGCAAAAAGTATTATATTGTTAAATCATTTCTGGCACAATGAATCATGAATCATGCCTGAATCATTTCTGATCTTTATCTGCAAATGAACAAAACAGACTTATTTCCTATTTAGCTTAGCAGATCGCACCAAACAAAAAAATCTTAAAAAAAAAAACCACAAAACACCCACCAGCAAGAAGGTTATGTCAGCAATACACGAGAGTAGTTCAATTGTAATAGATAAAACAAAGATAATTTGTTATTGAACTTCAGCAAGATATTCTGGTAGGTAACTGGTTAAATAATTTAAGATGATACAAATATTGACCTCAAACATGTATTGCTTTTCAAATACCTTTGTTTAATTTATTTGTAACTAACAAAATGGTTGGCTCACAAAATGCTAGTGCAAGTATAGTTTTTCCACTAAACAAAGCAATAGATTTACATAAATCTTATGGGTAGCAATGTGACAAGTCAAATTCTGCAGAATTTGAAATACCTAAAAACAGACAGGACTAGTACAGGCATCTGGGAAAACAATCGGCCTATGGAAACCACACCTTAAACTTGTTCTGCCTTAGCTGAACTCATAAACTAACAGGAACAGAAAAGTCAGTGGGGCATGCCCGCAGATGACCACCCTCGGAATTTTCTAGACGGCTGTACACAAGTTCAGTGTATACGTCTACAAGCAGGAAGGGGCCCAAACTCACTGGCAGATTGTCAGTTTTTTCCCCCATGCATCCACCGGGTTTGGGATGAGCTTTTTGTAGCATCAGAACTGTGTTTTGTATTTGTTGTATTAAGGTAGACACCGTAACAAATGAATACAGGTAAGAATGGAGTGCATTTCTTACAAGTGTCAGTGTATGGTAATAGCAGGCTAAAAGCCCATCAGCATGCCCCTGTGTGGTCTTGCATGGTTGAGCCTTATACACCATCGTGTCGTAAAAGTTGATGCCTGGTTTAAGTCAGGCTCAATTGAGAAATTCCATTAACGTTCGGGATACGAGTCGAGCCTGAATACCACGGACCTGGGCTGGACTCGGGCATGCGTTTCAGGCCCGTACTGGGCTCTAGTGCTGGGTCTTGTCACAAAATCCTACCACAATCCTACCAATGTGATGCGAAGACTTTACCCAATAGGCCAGGAGTGTATAAGGCCCACAAAGAGAGATGTCTCCATGTTATGGTTCACGCATTCACACAGAGAGGTCCTCACCTCGCCAGCCTGCTGGGCGGCCAATACACACACACACACACACCATTAGTCACGCGGGCCAGACTGCTGACCACCATCTCATTCATCTTCCGACTTCATTTGGAGACCAATCTGCTTCAGAGTGCTTTCTAATTCCAGGCGTGAGTGGTCTAGATGAGGGGAAAGGCAGCCATTATCCGATCAGGCGGTGCAGGGGAACAGGGAATAAGGGCCTGGGGTGGGGGCTGGATCGCCCCCCTCAACCACCTATCGCTCCAGAAGGTATTGCTGAGAAATGTCATTAAATGCCGGCTGCTGCATATCTCCAGACCGTCAGGCCAAGCAGAAGCAAGGCTAAGCAGCGCCCACCTTGCAAGTTTGTAGACACATGACAGGGTCGGCTGCGTTTTCATTGGTTGCCTGCTCTCCGGTATCCATGGTAAATTTGGGCTCTCATTCTCAGCGTCTCCAGCCTCATAAACCTAAGATGAGTCTGAATCGCTTTCCTCCCTAAACATTCAAACTCGAAGCTACTACTTTAAGCCTAGTCCATTGTAGACACCATGGAGACCGCCCCTTGCCCCTCCCAATGGCAGAGAAACCCAGACTCATGTAAAACCATCATGGCAATCATTTCGTTTTGATTCCGCATAATAAGGTTCAGGGATCGACAGTGCACCGGTTCCCAAGCTCAAGAGTTCCGTAGAGGAAGTACAAAGTTGCGAAAGTCACCGTAACCCGCAAGCTTAGTCCTCAGGCCCTCGCTGCAGAGAGGTCACACTCCTAAGATTACATGGTGAATCACAAAGCACTCATGGAGGGGAGCTTAACAGGGCCAGACATTGTTAACATTCTACAGCCGTTTAAGTCCTCAATCACAATTCATCCCTCACGAGGGTCTTCTGGAGAAACCCAAAGAATCGGAGGATGTTCAATGGGGCTGGATATTTAGGTAGCAAAGAGATGGCTTTAAATTTTCCATTTGCATTTCTCCAGCACTGAGAGGAGATGAACTGACCACGCCTTCACTCAGCGGCCTTCAGCATTCCGAGGCACTGAGATTCAGGCATTTCATAACACTGAATAAACACTCGAAAGCACGAAAATCAAACAAAGCCGTGGAGATCTCAGCATTTCCTTTATATTTCCATTGATTCAAATGCGCAGGGAACGGTCTGAAAAGAATATTTTTGCCTGCCCCGAGGCCAAGAGCACTGTGAAAAGATTACGCAATACGCCGGGCAAAATATTAGCATGCACACGTCGTGCATTCCCAGCATCAAGGGGCAAAGTTTGCTGCTTGCTCATCATTACTGTGTGAAAATAATCTTAAAAAAAAAAAAAAAACACAGGATCGATGACCAGCGGGGGTGATGTTCCTCAGGGAAGCAACGTGTAAAAATATCCAATCAAATATAAAACGCACATCTGAAGAAGGAGCATCTCAATCTCAGGACGGTGACATTCTGCTGGCACGTCGTCCTGCCACCTGCTGCTTGGAAGGACGACAGCAGAGAAAAACGCAGGTCCGGCTTCTTAGCTACCATCTCTTTGAGGTTAGAGCGCAAGACGAAGCAGATCCAGCCCAAGTCCTGGGAAAGAGACCTCCTGACCGAGAACAAGCAAGTCAAGTCGAGATAGCGAGGCTAAAGCACGGGCTGAGTTTATCAGCCAATCAGCCGGCTCTCTCCCCGAGGCGCGTGCAGACATGTACACACAGGCTACCAGTGCATGTTCTTCTGATCTCTACAGCCAGAACGGCGACGAAACTTGTAAACACTGATACTCGTGGGAGAAAAAAAAAAAAAAAGCACAGGTGTATAGGAAAAAATTAAATAACCAACCTGAGGCGCATGAACTGGGGATATATACCTCCCAATATTTGGCTTCATTTGTCCCCCCCTCCCCCACTAAATAAACCTTTGTAATTAAACTATTTAGTGGTGTCTCCCTCATTGTCAAACTATACCAAATGATAAATTAAAATGGCACAGAAAAAATACTTATACACACACATAGTGTATATACATACAGTATATCGAAAGCTATACATTCTAAATATAGTATTTTGCATTAGTCATATGGTTTACTCAAATCCAGATGTTCCCTGAAAAAGAAAAAAATCCATCTATTTATATTAAATAAGCCTATGATACTGCACAATTACATATAATAGAAATTAACCTTCATTTCTCATACCCTTTATGAAAATTATCTTCTCTGATGTTATGCATTTTAGGATTAAATTGCAATTTAGTTTCTGAGCGTGATGCAAAGAAAGGCATTATCTCAAATAACATGCTATTAAAAAAACGGTTAATATGTAAAGCTATTCCGCTCCCAGTTGAGATTAAACTCAAACTGAAAATATGTGCAGCATTACCTAGAACTGCTGACAAACAAGAAGCTACCTCCAGAGACTAAAAAAGCACAATTTGTTTTGGACAACAGGGTGTGGCTGCTTCAGGAAGAGCGATGCCAACTTGCTTTAAGAAGAACATTTTTTCTTTGGAAACTGCATGAATTGTTCTCCAGGCTCACACTGAGGCCAGCGCTTTGCAAGATGTGACATGATATTCAAAGGATGTCAACGGGCGAGAGATGTGGTCGTCATCTTTATATGCTTGGAAAGATAATAATGTGACCGATTTATAATTTTGCACAGACCGTGCACAGTCAGTAAGCATGCATCATACAATACAGTGTACGCGCTATGCTGTACCAAAGGCGTAAGTCCTAATTATAAATCCATCATAAATCCAGGTGTAGCCCAAAAAGTTGGCACACTAATGAGTGCTTATGAAACAATTGGATCCAGTGGATATTTTACCCTTTCTCTGTGTTTATCCCAAAACAGCAGTTTTGAAGGCAGAACACAAGATGGAGTTAACAAGATGGAGTTAGGAGGCTGGGGATTCCTAGATGAAGAGAATCGTTTTCACGGAATTATAATTTTTTTAACCAGTTTTAAGTCTCTCATTTAGCGGGCTGCTAGGATGGGTGTTGTCAGCGATGCATCTGATGTGCATCTGCCCAAAGGATAGTGCTTCTGTCTGGGGAGAGAGATGCGAATTATTCTGCTGGGTACTGCCGGGGCTGCGATTCGCAATTAGGGAATGCTGCAGAGTCATCGTAAAAGGAATTGAGCCCGTGCCTTGGTCTCACAAAAGAAGAGAGAAAAATATGGGGCCATCTCATCGAATCCCGTGGTGACAGGCTGAGCTAAGGCGACGCAGAAGGGCTTCGCAGAATCGCGCGTGTCAAAAAAAAAGCACAGCAGGAGATCGAGAGAGAGAGAGAGGCCAGGCGAACGTGTGGGATGAAGGATGACACCCGGCATTCAGGATGGAGGGTATAAGTGGGTCAGGAGGCTGAAAGGACTGAGCTTCATTCTCAGCAGAGGAACACCTGAGTCAGCCAGTTGCTGCAGAGACACTCGCATATCTGTTTGGAGGCCGACTGACAGAAAGACAACAGATAAATATAGACGTGGCCATACAGAGGTTGTTCAGGCCACCCAGCATCCCACATTGCTTAGGCCGAAGACATAAATAAATCTGCTAACTTAAATGTTAAGGGTCTTGCTTAAGGTTCTGCTGACCTGAGGATTTGAGCTGGTGACCTTCTGTTGATGTTCACAGCGCCCTAACCCACTGAGTTGCACACTGCCCCCCCCCCAACACTTTCAATAACCCCAACGCTAAATCTATCCAGCTGAACATTGTCCACATTCAGAAATATTTCTTGAAAATGAAAAATTCAACACATATCTTATTCATGCCATGATAAATTAACTAGGTTGTTAATGAGTAGAGTCTAGGGTCTGCAAATGTGCAAATATTAATGTGTATGATCTATGAAAGAGGCAATGGAAATAGAAGTGTTGGATTATTTTAAGATTACTTACTGATGAATTAAACACAGCGATGGCTGAAAGGTTTTTTTTTTTTTAAAAAAAGAACTTGTTAGGTATCAGGTGATACCATCACGGAGTCATGAAGACATCTCTCACACTGAGTTTGGTTATTCTGCAAGTCCTTCAAGGGTAAAGATCTTGCAGCTTTGGTGGAGAAAGTGTCTTGTCCAACCCATCAGATGATGCTTCACAACTGTCTCAGCTATGAGTGACAAGGGAACCGGAGACAGCTACCTTTGGCCGACCTTCCCATACGCTTCCTGAAGACATGCCAGCCAAGCCAATGTCATCCATGGTACCAAGCACGTCAGAAGCTAATGCACTAGATAGCGGCTCTGTTGTCGGCACAACACGTACAACCTTAAGTATGTATGGTTCATATAAACATAACGATTAAGGATGTGCTGGGACACGCAGGTAAAGACGGGAAGACAATAGGCTGGCAAAAGAGAATCTACACATAGAAACAGGGAATGTTGTACAATGAGAAATCATGTTGTATACAGACACACAAACACTTATATTTATACCTTTATGGGGACCATCCACTCATTCCTACGGGCATAACCCTAATCCCAACAATAATTATAAAACTGAGTTTTCCCTTATGCAGACTGGAAAAAGAAAAACTTTAAAATAATTTTCACATTGTAGGGATATTTGGTCCCAACAATGTAACATATACATACCAACCCCCCCCCCCCCCATATACACACACACACACACACAGTGGTACAACAGACAATTTTATCATGAATATTGTGAAATGAGTAACTGTCTTTTCACAAAATATGCTATTTGATATACTTGGGGAAAAATGGAAATATCAAAAGCATCTGGTAATATTTACCTATTTACTGAGTGGGAGGATTTACCAGATGTTAAGTACACTTCTGAATGGTACTACAAAACGGCTTGTCAGAGGGAGAAACACACATTTATGGTCTGTGTTAACATGCAATGTGGGCCATTGAAAGCAGAGATTTATGAACATTAATGTATGAACATGCACTGATTTACTTGGTGTCACAGCTATCATGCGTTGTAATTGCAATGTTTCTCAGAAGCAGCTCATCGGAGGACGATGGGAGCGACTGTGGTGATGTCTGTCCACAATCTGTTCCGTTTCTCATCTCCAACACAAAAAAAAGGAATAAATTTACATTTTTAATATTACATAAATGTTAATCCTGGACCACAGACCATGGTAAACACTCCAGACAGTGTCGTGTACTTAGCCCAGAATTTATATATAAAATAAATTATATATGTACACACACACACACACACACACACACACACACACACACACACACACACACACACACACACACACACACACACACACACGGTTGCATGTGCAGCAGTATGGCTGAACCAGATGACGAATTCATGCAGATTAACACACAAAAAGTACTGTTTTCCCAAGCAGAACAATGGCTCTTTGAATCCCGGCCTCATAACTCATCAGTTCCTGGACACAATCACTTCTGCTCCATGCCCATTAGGCCCGCTATTAAACTGTCAACAAACAGTCATAAAACATGTGAGAAATCAGAGGCTGCCTTTCACGTGAGGCTGAAACAGAGACTGCCCCTAGCTTAGCCTAATAATCCCGCACTGGGCATCGCCCTGCTGGTAGGCTGGAAATCATGTGACACGTTTGTTTTGCTGGCAGCCAATCTAGCGCCAGACGTATAAGGTTTGTAATTTAAAAGGGCTGAGACAACAGGGAAGGTAACGTAAACAAGATGATGACAGACGGCTTTGGGCGACGTGTAGCTGGTGGAACAGTGATAATTAAAAGCAGAGGGGTGCGCCGTTACAAACATAGGCTATGGGAGACATCAACTTTCCACCCACATACTCTCTACACAAGTGCATAACACAGTAGGTCAAGCTCCTCTCTCTCCACACTTTCAAGGAACCAGTGCAGGAATCTAGAAAACCAAACTAGTAAGGGAATTTGTAAAAAGTTAAGTCACTGAGCATAAGCTACTGTAAAAATAACATACCGTTTAAAATTGAGCAAGAATCATACAGAGAGACATTGTTTCAATGTTTTTCAGTGTGACTACATGTCATGTGAACGGTCACGTGAAACATTCCATATGAGAAATCCCAGAACTATTTCACCCAATTCGTCACACCTGTGCAGTGGTTTTTTGTCAGGTGTTAGCATAAGTCAGCAGATATGCAGCTGCTCGTCAAGCCCCAGGAGAGTCTTCCTTCCTTCAGGAAGCCCCGATTCATCTTTTCTCTGCTGCTCACCTGCTATTGGCATGCCGATTTTCACAAACACGGTCACAGAAATAGCAACAATCCAAACCTTCATCTGAAGCCTGACATCTTAAGGAGTCTGTCCTCCTTCGTGAATCTGCCCAAAGCTACCGTGACTAGCAGCTTTGATCGTCCAAATCCCCGCCTGGCTCTCAGTGCTGCTGATCAGGTAGGATATGGCACAACCTGCCAACTTTGCTCCCAGATTGCGCCAAAACAAAAAGTCCGGCTGTCAGCCTGGTTCCTTCGTACTTCACTTGGCCTACCACTCCTCTAGGAGCTGGACCTGGCCATCTGGAGTGCCACAAGCTTCTATTTCATCCCTCAAATCTGTCCTTGGGCCGCCTCCACATCCAACAGCCATGCCGTCGGGTTCTCATACTGGTTCCGGCCACTTCTGCTATCCGAGTTTGACTTGACACTGCCAAACCCGGAGGTCTGAGGAATCTCTGCAGGGGGATGTGTGACTAAGCTTTACTCTGGCCAACCAACAAAAAAAAAAAAAAAAAAAACTTTAAATATTTTGAGGCACTAGGTAAAAATAAAAATCCATAAGTTTCTAGGCCAGCTGTGAGAAAAACTACTTTCACTACTGAAACAGCACATTGAGATAGACGTACGGCACCGATCTCTTGCTGCATTCTTTTTTGGGTAAGTTGCAGCCACCTGGTTAGGCCATCAATCAGTTTCAAAGTTTCATGATTTCTCTCAATTACCCATCTCCTTCTCCCTAGAAAACATTTTTGCGTCACGCCTTTCGGCTGGTCGACTCTTCCTGTCAGAGGGGCTCCATCCCTGTGGGTGTGATCGAGGGATTCCTGCCATCTCCAAGGGGGGGGGGGGGCTTTGTCCCCTGAAGACAACAGCAGTGTCGTTCCGGCGGACTTGTCTGACGCAACACTGAAACACCCATGCCAGCAGCCCAGAATGTGAGAGACTTGTCAAGTAAAAAAAAAAAAAAACTTGAAACGGAAACCATAGTCTTTTCTTCTAAGAATCCAGTCCCCTAAACACCACTAGCCGCTCTAATCTCACATTGTGCTTTTCTTCTCCATCGGAGAAGGATCCTACACCAATCTGTAGTTCGTCTGGACAGTAACACACCCCCCCACCCCCACCCACAGAGCACTCTATCCAGTAAAAACTCGGGGCACCATCTCCTTTAACATCTAGCTGCCCGACAGCCCAAAGGCAAACAGTCCGAGGTTCAGGCCTATTAGGAAGATGGCTGCAGCCTGGACAGCAAACAGCTGAATCTAAGAAATGCGGCGCTGGGTGAAACGCGTCCATACTGCAGACTCCTTAAGCCCAAAACGCAGCAGTAGCCAGGTGCGACCTGAACGTTGGACTCTGGCCCGTCTTCCCGTCGTCACAGCCCCTCCCCTCCCCTCTCTCCAGGTCTTCCGCAAACAGATTTGGGACCCTGCGGCTTTTCTAATTATATAATTTTATTCACTCATCAGGAGACCAGAAAAAAAAAAGAATTCCACAGAGCAAAACACTGGACACATGCAAGAGGGAGTCCAGGTCCACCACGGCCAAGGGGCAGATTGATGACTCAGCAATGTCCAACACCTGTAGCTAGCCTTAAAAAGAACAGTCTGGGACGATAACCTTTACCTCGTTTCGTAACACACCATTACAGATACCTGTAGATGTGCATAACAGATGAGCATCAGCTCAGTTTTCTTGGATATCCAATAATAAATGTGTAATCCAGTAGCAAGTCGGGCTGTTCCAAGAAAGTCTTAGCCGTTATGCTTTTGGGAGAGGAACTTAAATAGCATTAGTAATATATCTAACTGTATGAGAGGGGGATGACTTCTTGCTATAAAAATTCCTGGGGAAAACTGCACTAGCTACCTAGATGAGATGACTGAGGCAATAATGCACAATGCAGACCACAACGTGGGTCACCAAATAACCTGCATTCCTGGTGGGTTTCATGCAGCAATGGGCTGTGTCTGCCAAGGGTACCGGCCACCCACCGAGGTCTTTGTTGGTCAGGAATAAATACGGGGGGCGGGACTTGGCCACTTGAACTTCCTCATAATTCTTCAAGGGGGAGGGATGCCTTGTCTTCCTTGAAGACCTCGACGGAGGGAGTGTGTTTGACTCCCCTTGGGATACGGAAAGTAATAACAGAGTCGTTTCTCACATACAGCTTGTCGCACATGCTAATTAGAATATCAAGCTACGATATTTATGCTTTAAGGGAGCTACATGGTTGCTGTAGCAATAGTTCTTACTGAAAAGATTTCAGTGGAAGTGCTTCTGCTGGTCAAAGCAAAGAAAAAGACGAAAAGGTGGACATGGATGGGTTCCGCGGGATTGTAAATTAGGGGCATACGTCTTCTGAGGGAAGCATTTCAGCGGCGGCCTTCAGCACGGTACTAAAAACAGATCCTAGCGTTGGTGACTTGCTATTTACCTCTTTGGGAGTGATATCGACAAGCTCAGGTATCGCGCTCTAGAGTGTGTCCAAAGACTCCACAGCTTGATGGCCAAATTGACACCGGGACAAGGATGCAACACAGAATGTCTCATCAAATCACTGACGGTCCCTCCGAAGCCCACCCAGGAACCTCACTCTGACCCACTCTCTAATCAAACTCCCTAAACTCAATTTGATAGCGATTTCAACTTACATGGATTTCCTGTCTTGAGAGCATTCTAGTTTCCATGGGTTTTTGCGTGGAAGCCAGAGTCCAGTTAGAAGGATTCAGGATCAGAGGTTCAAGGTGCTCTATTAATATGCGTCACCACAATACTCTTCGGGGGTCTTCAGGGGTCATGTGTTCTCCTCATGTTGCTTCCTTCCTGTTTTCTACTGAACTGCTCGGAGTCAGTGATGTGAACATTCATTCCACTAGTGTGACCTTTCTGACGGACTTCATGCCATGCTTAGGGCCAACGGTGTTGAAAAGAGGGATAAATATATTAAACCTGTGAATAGACAATCCACAGTGGAGCTGCACTCTGGTCTAGCAGTAAACAAACACACACACACAGTGTCCAATATGACCTATATTAAAATATACATGAAGATCTAACAATCAGCTGTTACATAATTTGACTAGCATGTTTACATCCTGTGACTAATCAAACATTGCGGAAGATGAGAAGAAAAAGTATTAATATAATGTCAATTCAGTAAAAGTGATGAAATTCTCAGACTCATAGGGAAACAGGACCTACTTTTGAAAACAACTATTCTCTTTGCACACAAAACTCTCAATACATTGTTCCATCTTTTTTATGAAATGCGAGGAATACATTCATCTGAAGATGTCCTTTCATTTCTAAATAATTTCTTCAGCCTTTTTTGGAACTATCCAGTTTTTCTTCCATATAATCTAAGAAATTACTTGAGTATAAGCAATTGGTATAGGGAATTGACCAAGTCTTCATTAATCAAATCAAAACTGAAGAATTCACTACACCACCACTATCCCTGAATCCTATAAGTGAATCCTGACTCAAAATCTCTTTTGGAATCATGTTGATTTCTGACAGGTTAATTTAAAATCATGATGATATCAACTAGTAAACACACACACACACACACACACACACACGATACCACATGAAATGTATAGGGTAGCTGGACATTTGTTCTGAATGTGAAAATAAGATTAGTATCCAAATTCAATTAAAAACATCAATAGCTTTCCACAATAACATGAAAAACAGTTATAGTTCATATTCCATTATTGTATTAAATTTATATTATAGTAACCTAACTTTGAATTAAGTAAAAAACAAAGTGTTAAAATTGCTGCATCATCACTCACAGCATTATTCGAGTGGTAACTGTTGAGTTCAGCCAGAAATCTGTGAACACGATGTTCATGGTATTAAGCAAAGTGCTCATTCGTAGAGCACTTGAATACTATGTTTTATATTATATATATATCCAATTTATAATTTTTATATATATTAAAAAAAATAAATCACACACACACACACACACACACACACACACACACACACACACAAACTTTGCATATGGAGCGTCCCGGCTTCCGCTTGCACCCTTAGCTTCCTGTCTGCACCACTGAAGTGGCCCTGGAGGCTTCTGGCTTCACTGCACGCTCCCGCTCTTTGAAATCCACAGAGTTGTCCGAGTTGGCAACAAGATGAAAAATCGGGCTAATGGTAGAGACAAGGTCAGCCAACACATATCCAGAGAATTTCACCGCCCAAACCGATCAGGTAAATACCCATGCAAAGCTAGATACAGGACAAACACTAGAATTAAAATAACCTGAGGCCATGGTTGTAACTTTTACAAAGGTCAGCAGGTCATAGATTTCAGTTTTTCTAAAACCGAATTACAATTTCCATAGTAAGGATGTCCAATCTTGGAAATTCACATAGTAGAGTTTGCCTTCACCACAAAGTCCATCTACTATGTTATTTTGATGACTATGTAGTGAGATTTTCCAAGGCAATCAAGCTTACAATCTATAATGCCAACATACAAAATCCATAGTCACTCCAACAAAGGAAAAGATCAGTATACTCCTGCCAGATGGTTATCCTATAAACACTCCTCAGTTTGGACGCTGGTCCCACTCCTTATAGACCTATTGATCCTTAGAGAGAGATTAAGGAGGACAACAACCAGTTCAGCCAAGATTTGCAGTGCATTCACAGCATGCTATCTGCCCTACACCCTGGAATGGTTCCCCTCATGCCACAAGACTAAATTCCAAGAAGACAAGTTGGATGGTGATGATAGAGCTTCCTTCTCAGTTGTGCTGATCCTAAAGCTTCCTTCCCGCCACAGCAGGCTCCTGGTCAGACCATTATATGTGCAGAGAATTAACTAACAGATCATTATACGCAACTTCACAAACTGGCCCAGCCGCAGACCACTGAAGTCCTGTCGGAGCTTTTAAGACCAATGTCAGAGGATTCTGTTTGTTTACTGTCAGTTCACTGTTTGGTATCCTCAACCATCTTTGAAGACAAGGTTGTACAGAACTTGAATGCAGATCACATTTCCTGGTTGCTGGCAAACCAAGGAACCCCAAAACCATGAGACAGTCTAAAGTAAAGTATTCCGGTCAATCAAAGACATTCACTTGAGCTACTACTGTTCTTTTTGGGTGTGATCCACCTTTTAAGAAAGGTGAACCTGCTTATGCTAACCTAAAGTCAAAAGGCCAAGGCAGGTATTGTAATTTCTGTAGCAGTGTTCAACATTATTTCAATAAAATATGCCAATTTCAAAATTCTGAAGAACAGAAAGATACCTGGATCAGATCAGGTAAGAGGAGCTGGAGATGTGACCAAGATCAACAAAAGGCACAATGCTACTTGAAAGTCAAACATCAGAGGTGTAAGATACACATGGAAGTATTGCATGATTGCAATGAAACTATACCATCAAGTCAAAAAAATAAAAACGTCAGCTCAAAAAGACAATTAGTGACATCACTTGACCATGCATGTATGTTATTGAAAATGGTGAAAGTTCTAAATCATAGTAGTGAAAGAGAATTAGAGATGCACGCGGCTTTAGTTGATGGGTCAGCACTCACAATACACCTCCATAGTGCTGTAAGGGAATTTGACCTACTGGGGCTGACTCAGGACTATCGACATGGTCAATCATCATGCTAATAATCAAAATTGCCTTCCACTGCTTCTTTGTATATCTATGCCAAAAACTGAATGATCTCCATCCAGGCCTCACATTACGATCCACTTTATTAGGGGTGCTACTCTGCTTTCAGGAATATCCCATTGCTGCAAGTAGTGCTATTAATAGGGACATTCCATAAATTCTGTCTGTTCTTGAGGACAAACCTGTCCCTCCAAGCAGCAGAATACATACTGTAGCACCCGAGTTCAAAATAATTTGACGAATCTGTCGGAGGAGGGAGGCTGCACAAGTGCGACCATCTCAAATCAGGAAGTCCTACATCCACTGGTACCTGAATCCCATCACCCCGTGATGGAATTATTCATCCAAGACTGACAGTTGACTGTGCCACCCCAAGCTTGAAAAAGTCTTCTCAGAATTGCATGGAAGATTCTGGAACCTCCGGGAAAGTGAAGCTGCCCATAAATATCAGTGTGGTTGTACTCAATGATGCAGATGGTGAGGAAATCCAGTCAACCCTAAGATAACTGAGCTACCACTATCCAGTTTACATCATCCAACATCTATTTACTCAGGACGGATTGCTTTGCACTAATTATCATTAAACTAAGGCTGACTTTTGCTGCAGTACATCTTAATTTGTTGACCAGTATGGACGAAGATGGTGCTTCACTTCCCAAAAGGGTTAACCTTTCGACCTGCGATCAGATCAAGGCATAAACTTCAAATGAGATCCTTGAACAGATTCTGAAGGTATACCATACCCTTCTGCTTCAATGCTCCTAGTGCTCCACATTATGGCAGTTCTTGGAAGAGAGATGCTTCATCAAGTCTGCCATGATGCAGACCTACTCACCTGTAATACACGACTGATGGACAGCTTGACGCATCAACCCCTACCTACGATTGCATCCCATTTCAAGTGGTGGAAAATTAAAATGAACTCCTGATACCATCTTTACAACGCTTAAATTCCTATGGGCTCTTTGGCCTGTTGGGAAAGTCATAGCAATCATCTTTAAGGCTGATGGGGAAGGACAAATCAAGGACAGGAAATGCACGAGACCAGTTTCCTGGCTTATCAGACTTCCAGCACTACCACAGGACACCACAAGCTCTGCAAAGTCGGGGGCAGCGGTTAGAAAGGTCAGCAACTTATATACTCCACAATTTCTGAATTTTTGGGAGCCCCATAGGGTTGCAAAGGAGTTGAATATTTATGGTAAATTTCCCAAAAACTTTTCATGGGAAGTAGGATTGAAAAAGCATGGAAAATTTCAGAACACTTTCCAGAAAACTTTCCATGGAAGCAGGGGAATTTTGGAAATATTGAACTCTGTGTGGAATGTCACAAGAGCTGTGAGATATGGCAAAGAAAGCAAATGATATGAATAATACAATATAGAAGATGACTTAAAAGCATAGCTTTTTGATGCTGATGTTTATTTTGGGGTGTTTTCACGCACCCAATTATGTATATAATTACTCACGAGCACTTGGTGACACAATGATATCACTATTAGTGATGTTAAAATCCACCCCCCCCCCCAAACTACATTTAAGTTCCCTATTACAGGCTAATCTGCAAATTTCCAAATTTCCAGTTTGCTCCCATTAATTCCCATATTTTCCTGTTAATTGCCATGGAAAGTTTCCAACTTTGAAAACTCCTAGTATTTTGCAACACTACCGCCATTACACACTCACAACCCCCTGGACTAATTCCTAGTTTTAATCAATATCATCATTACTGAACATCCAATGGCCATTCCCATTCATCTGTCAATCAACCATATTATCTTGCAGGAAGTTTGCCCATCCAATTAACAGCATCTACAATCAATTGGTGTTCAGTCAGTCAGTAATTCAAATTGGTACTTGTCACATGCATCATCATACACAGAACAACCTCCAGTTAAATTCCATCAAAAGACTAAGTCTGTACCCCCATGAAGAAGTGAGCATAGATTTTCAATGTAAATCTCTTATTCCTGACAACTATGTTTCAACATTCTGTTAACATACAAATTAGCATATTTCATGGTCAGTAGTTTATATACTTAGACATTTTCAATTTAATATTTTGCAATTACGAGAACCATAACTTTTATGTAAATCATTTAACTGTGTGTTAATTTCTTGAATAGCTCATGTAAATAGCATCACCGCCAAAGTAGTTATGTGTTATGACGACGGCTGTTGATGTTCTTGTTCATCTGTTAAGTACTATATCGTTAGTTATTGTGTGTATTCTATTTCATATGCCAATATTATTTTACATTTTGTTCTCTAATTCTACCGAAACCACAAACAACTGTAAATAATTTGAACTTAGACATTTGGATATTTGTAGGTGAGTGGCAGTGGAGATGCATGTGTAAATAAACTGAGTTGGACATCACCACATGTTATCAGACAACCTGCGGAGATTGTAAACAGAGCACCACGCTACCTCTGAAGTTTCATTAGTGAGGTCACAAGATTGGACTTTGACACCAACCCCTCCACAACGGTAATATATATATATATATAAATAAAATCAGTTTATTTAGAGGTAATCATTAAAATTCTATCCAGACTGTGAGAAGCTAGCTAGCTCAAATCCATCAATATTCCTTAGTTACTTATATGGCAAATGTACACTATATGCATATCACTGTTGAAGACAGACACAGTCACTCAGACACACACACACACACACACACTTCAATATCTAATCTCGTGGCAAATGCTATATTACCATCCTGAGTAGTGTCATGCATTTTGAAATTAATTATTCCAATAATACTGAAATGTTTTTCTGTTATAGTCATATTTTAAATATGAGCAGCTACTTGAACGAGGTTATGAAAACTGTTACTCCCATGCTTTAAAGAAATAAAATGAAACCCGCACTGCTTCGGAGGGCGGGGGTATTTTTCACATTTGGCGACGCTTTGGGACACCGGTGGGAAAGACGGAGAAGTTAATGCCACTATAGAAAAACAGAAGGCTTATTAGAGAGCTGTAATTCTCTACTTTGTGATCACTACCGTGCCATAAATAGCCTCCAAGGCATCGGCGTTTCTGTGGAAGAGCGATTAATGATTTATTTACCAGACGTCAAGCAAGAGTCTGAACTGGAACAACAAAAAGGCGGAATACTTACCTGTGAATTTTAGGCACACTGATCCGTTTCATAATAGCCAGAAGGGAAAACAGTCTCGTTCATTCCCCACTGACACCCAATTTCCACACAATCCCATTTTTCTAAATAATGTAAATTGCAAAGAAAGAACCACGTGTAATGAGGTGTTAGTTCAATACGTTCCCTCGCCATCAGCAGAACTGTTCAGGCTTCAAGTGGAGTCTTTCAGAGCAAGCGGAACTATCTGATGTCCTGTGAATTGCGATACACTCACCCCGAGTTAACTATGTTACCAAACAATAAAAGGCAGAAAACACTTACCTTTGGCAGACGGTTCTTTTTCCCCCGTTACTGAAATCTTTCAGCTGTCTGCTTCTTCCTGGGGAGATTCTAGCCTCGCAGGCGTCAGTAAGGTACGGCTTTCTCTGTCTTATAAATGTATTACACCGAGGATGGTGGATAGGATAAGCTAACCAGGCAAACACTATACAGAGGACATACAGGCGCAAAGGCACCGGCGGGTCACTTAAGTCGAGCCCCTCGCAGAATCCCCTTTGAATGTCTAAAGGAGGGGAAAATCGGCGTGTCCCGGCACAAGGTTTCACCTTTCTGTGTGATTGGAGTCAATGATCTAGCAGCCCTGCCTCCGCAGAGGTTAAAGTAAGAAGTGTAACAGCATGAGGGAGCTCAGCAGAATGGATAAAGGCGGAGCTATCAGCCTCCCCATTGTACCAGGCATTTAAAGCGAGAGACACCCCTTACCTACTGGAAATGTATATTATTATTATTATTATTATTATTATTATTATTATTATTATTATTAATTATTATTATTATTATTGTTGTTGTTGTTGTTTGTTTGTTGATGATAATGTTGGAATTGTTGTTTGTCTTTTGCAATAATAAATTTGTTGTAATAAGTATAGGCTATATAGAGTCATTTATAGTCTGTGTGAAAGTTCAAATATTTTAAGCTACACATGTAAGACTACAATACAACAACTTTTATCATTTCAGCCACTTAAAGCAGATAAATCCGCATAATTAAATTGCTGCAGGTTACACGTTCCTGGGAAAAAACGATATATCCCAGAGTCATGTCATGCCTGCACGACAGCAGCGGATACTGTGAACTGCAGTTGTGTTCATTTAATCTGATTCCCTAAGAAAAACGAAGAAGAGGGAGACGTGAGCTGTTGCCGTGACTTCGCGTCGCCCCGTCGCGTTTCGCTTCTTACCTCCTCCGCTACGCTTGCGTCGCTTTTATTTTTGTAAAGTGAAACATTATTTCTTGGCTGCTCGGATTTGTTTTGACAACAATGTGCAAACCAGTCACAAGACTCACATATGAATAAGAGATGCCTATCATTTGAAATGACTAGACGATGAACCACTGTTTTTATTATATTTCTTTATTAATGCTTTCAACACAATATATGACGGCCACATAAGGAATTTGTATGGAAAGAAACACTCACCAGTCGGCCATTAACTTGTATTATTAGTTTAATTTTGCTTAAACAATAAATATTTTATATAGCCAATGCAACAAAATTTAACTCAAAACAACAACGTTGTTTTAAAAGGAACCACTTTTTGGTATGTAAATTATGCATTCGGATTTACGTCAAAAAATGAATAACGGTAACAGCCTAAAAGAAAACTAGAGAAAAACTTTTCAGAATGTAAATAGGACTACTAATGTGGTTCTAACAGTGTATAATACAGTATCTGCACTCACACTGAAATGCAATTATTTCTGTCGTGAAATTAATGTAGACCTACATGTAACAGCTGCAGGACTCGTCACTTCCGGTAGCGCATTCGTTTCTTAGGGATTAAACGGTGAGGCGATTCTAGGGACTATGGGGGCCCTAGGCAACAAAACTCCATGGGGCCTTGTAATGCCAAAAATGCTACATATTTACACAATTTTGGCCACTAGTGTAAAAACAATGCTTATGCTTCTTCAAAGACATTATGAGTATTCTTTGACTAAGTAACCATATCACATTATCTATGCATCTGGATGGGTGGCCTTTGTAGCAAAGACTACCCAATAATTTGTGAACCTGTATTTCCTATAATCCATCCATCCATCTTTCAACCTGCTTATCCTACTGGGTTGCAGGGGGTCCAGAGCCTATGTAAGAAACAGAATTTCAGAACACATGAGCTTTCATTAGTGAAATCACACAGGTAAGTTTTGTGTACCACCATGGATTGTTTACATGCTGTTAGAGGCGCCGGACAACGCTGGGGGGCCAGCCTACCTGGAGGAAACCCCATGATGAACATGCAAACTCCACACACATGTGATCCAGGTGGAGACTCAAACCCAGGTCCCAGAGATGTAAGGCAACAGTGCTAACCACTGTACCACCATGGTGCCCCTACCTACAATCCAAAATATAAAATAAACATTCAGTATAGCCTTGACTTGGAAAAAGCTGTGGGTCTCATTGACCCTGTTTAGGGTTATTTTTACAGATTAGCTTCTTTAGGTCCCTTTAGAATAGAGCAGCAAATGTTGATTAATGCTGTAAGCATTTCATGGTTCTCATTTTGGGAAAATAAAGGGGTTCTAAGGTTGAAATCTGCTAATGAAGAAGTTAATTAAATTCAGTCTTTCTGCTCTTCTCCCAGCTGACATCACATGGAAAATTATTTCAAACTGATCTCATTCACTGGCAATAATCTGGTATTTTTATCTTCGCTTACAGTGTAGAATAATGACATGAATATAACAGTCATTGAAATGCTTGTCCTGATGTACTTCACCTATTTCTTCTGTTGTTTTTTAGGTTTAGCTTGTCACCAACTTAACAGGTCTGTAATTGGTTCCGTTGTGTGGATTCAGCAAATCTCAGAAACAATGAAAGATGTCAGTTCAAATCATCCATTTATGGCGGGGGGGGCCAGTGTTATCCGCAAAGGGTCGGTGTGTATGCAGGTTTGTGGGGTAACCTTTAGGTCAGCTGTTCAAACCCAGGTGTGAGGACTCTTCAGCAATCAGTCCTCTAATTAGTGACCTAATTAGGGAGTTGCAGCGAAAACCTGCACACACACTGGCCCTTTGCGGATAAGATTGACCACCCCTGATTTATGGCTATAACCCTGTAATGGTCAATATTTAGGGCCATGGATAAAAATTTTGAGAAGGACCGCATTTTCTAAATTACAGATCTAAAAGTGGTTTGCAGTTCAAATACATGCAACAAGTATATGGACAAGACATAGCAGAGACTAAAGGACATAAGGATTATCTTTAAGTAAAAAGAGCATGAGATGTTATATAGAAAGCTTATGGTGAAATATGGGTGCTACCACAAGGACTTTCCTGGCACACTTCCTGTGTTCTTCCAAAGAGTTTGATATGTTGATCCATTTATTTAAAAATCAATTTCCATAATACTTAAATTTATCTTATTCCACAGATGCTTTTGCCCAAAGTGACATCAAGTGAAGCAAATAGCATATCACAAACTTTGGTTTATACCCTATAAAAGTGTCAGAACTAAATAAGGAGGCAATTACTTATTTTTTATGAACAGATTTTATTAACAAGCAGAAATAATTTAAATCAATATTTTGTTTCAATAATTTTGTCATGATTAATAAGTCCTTAATGTTATTGAGATTTTCATAGCTTAGCCTTATTTCGTTATGCACAACTGGACCCCTGTGACCCTCATGCAAGCTGGTATAGAAAATGGATAGATGGATGGATGGATGAATGGATGGTTGGTTGGATGGATGGATCTTCTTTTTTCTTTATAAAAGTTAAAAGGGGGCATGTTAGAGATGTCAGGCAGTCCTCTATTGCTAATGTTAAAGCACTTTCTGCTTTATGAAGAATATTTTTGGAGAGCGTAAGCTGGTTTTCATAATCGTAAATATTAAATGATTGCAGCATGAGCCCATATTATGGTAGGTATCAGCCAAAGCTTTTAGTCACATTGTTATTTAATTTTAAACCCACTCAAGCTATTGGTAGGCCTATCTAATGAACTGTTGCTCTCCAGATCATAGACTTGTCTCAACTTGGATGCTACACAATCCATAGGTTGCAAAAATGGATGTCTGGACATAATCCAGACGGATGCCCTTTTTAAAGCAATGTGCAATTAAGCAGTAGTAGTGCTTTGGTGCCCATGAAATTAGTTTCTTATTTAACCTGGATTTATGTGCTCCAATCCTGGATGAACTGAGTAGGAAAAGTAAATGAGGATGCATGAATCACTCTTAGTCTGAAGTCGTCATTTAAGAGCAGCAGGTTCTGTAAGCTTTACGTCAGTTCGGGGGCAGGCAAACGAGAAGAGGGATGACGTCTTAATTATTTTAGTGTGGAAGCTCTTTTTGATACATGTCATTCTATTGCATATCTATCAGGGCCCTGCTATCAGTCATGTCGACTCTTTTACTGTATATTGCTATCACTAAAAACAAAATCCTCGATATAAGTGGAAATTTAATACGTTTTTAAAATACATAACATCTTGTACGAATTTGTATATTTTCATAAGAAGGGTTTGGACATCAATTTCATTCACTGGGGTTTTTAAATCAAAACGTTGGTTCCGTTTTGGTTTCCTGACTTAAATCGGATTTAAATGATCAAATATGTCACACGCTGTCTCTGTTAGCATTGATATTGGTGTTATAATAAGGCACCGGTGGGAGCTCGTAAACAGACAAATCTGCCACTTCTCTGCTTAAGAAAAGAAGAATAATCGTGATTAATAATACATTTGCTTGGAGGTCATCTGCATTTCAAACAGTATCAAATAATTGAGTAGGGAGGGGGAAACAAAAACATCCCGCCCAGACAACTTCCCCTGACATTTAGGCTTGGAGTGGGATTAAGCCGGGACCCCCCTCCCCGTTCAAAGGAGGCCCCAGCTGGCCGGTTAATTCCCAGCCTTCAAAAATGTCAAGCGGCGCGTTCGGGACGGGAAACGCCGGTGGGACCGGCGCACTATCGGGGTGGGGAGGCTTTGCCGGAGGAAGCGCTGATGATAAGGAGGCTCGCCCTGCAGTGTTCACGAAACTGTTTCTAAATGAAAGCGTGCCCATGCAATATATCCGAAGAACACCTCTTGACTTTTCCGGGGCACTTACCCTTGTGTTTGGCTCCATCTAGTGGTCATATATTGCATATGTATAACTAATTAAATATGCCTTCATATTTTTCAGTTTCTACTGTCGCACAGTAGAAATAAAAATAATCAGACTAAACTGTATATGGGTTAATTTATTAGGTCTGGCCACAAAGACATCCTTTTGGTCAGATTCAGATTTTCATTTATGATAACAAATGTTATCTCTTGTAGGTGGTAGGTATAAAAATATCGCAATTGACCTTGTCCTTAGCATCGCTCAGCAAAGACGTGATCCCACACACTTTCAGTCCGACTGCTGTTTGCAACAACCTCTAGATGTGATGGAACAACATACATCGAACCTGTCATACATCTACCGTGTCGATTATGTTTACAGAAGGACATCTAGAAAATGCAGGCAAAAACTATAATTACTGGAATCTTGCCACAGATAAGATCTCTGAAACTGCAACCTCCCACTGTAATAGTTCTACTGTGGCAGCTTGGTTATTGCACATCTCCCTTAGTTATATAATTATACACCTCTCCCTTAGTTATATAATTATACACATCTCCCTAGGTTCCTACACCCCTGACCTGAATGCAGCTGAGTATATTGACAGAAGATTTTAATAATATTTGTCTGATCCCCATGGAGAAATTCTCTTTTCACCTACCCCATCTTGCTCTCCGTGGGACACACATGCAGGTGAGAGTAAGCTTGGAGATTGCAGCAAAGGGTTTCCCATTTGTTGCACCCATGGAGTTGGGGCTTAAGGGCCTTGCTGATGGGCCCAATACCGCATGGATATTTTACCAAGGCCGGGTTTAATCTGGCAACCTTCCAATCACAGACACAGTGCTCTAGCATGTTAAGCCACATTCTTGCCATGCTCATATTGTGTCCCTTTGGCAACAGGTGACTTTTCAGAAAATATTTCATTTTGACAGCTTAGTGACTTGGAACTCACTACCATAAATATCATCCTCCTTTCACTGCAGAACCTTGAATAACAGACCTGCTGGGTGCGTTATAGTCTCTGGCCACCTGCCTGATTGGTATCTCCTGGTCAGGCCCGAGGAAGCAGACTGTCCATGAGCCTCCTATAAACCCTGAACATACGGCCCAGAAATTCACACCAAAAAATGGTACTAAAGAGCCCCCTTCAGAACATAAACATTACCAAGGAGGCAACCTTTACATCCAAACATGTCTATGCCAAGATCTCACTACATGCTCCAAAATATCTGATGTGTTATGGACTATTTCCAAGCTGCTAATCTTTCCTTTTAGCCTCCTGTATATAATTTTAATCCTATTTTATTTTATTATCAGTAATCAGTTTTAATGAGCACTATTCACCAGTGAATAATATAGGTTCCTTTTCACAGCAAAAGGCACAGGGATTTGCAGAATGCATTGTAGTGTGTTGAAAGGATTTAAATAATGGAATCTGTCTGTCGACCACCCACCCA
>JAODJW010000036.1:11074635-11099851 GCA_026777045.1 Hyperopisus bebe | reverse complement strand
GGGGATTTGTGGAATAAGGGAATCGTTTAAAGGATACTTCATACATTTAGAACCAATGCAATGTATACATTTTTTCTTCATGATCACAACATTGTGAGGGAGTCTGTCTATAATGCAAAACTGTGATGGTCAAAGAAAAACATGTAGGATGCTATCCTTCTACACTGCTGGTGTTTGCACGATTCCCGATATGATCTCATCAGAAGAAAACAATCCATCTGTCACCTGTGCACACAAGTCAAGCCCTTGACATCCCAACATCTCTGCACCTCAAAACTAATTAAAAATAAACATAATTTCCAAGAGAAGTATAATGAGCAGACTTATGAATGCAGGGGCAGAGGATGTAGGCATTAGGACCTTGAGGTCCACTTAGTGGAGCCCAAATTTCGGGGGTGGGGGGGGGGAGGGAGGTGTCAACCTAAGTTTGGTGGAGAGTTTCTCATTTGAATATTCCTTTCCCAGCTTCCAGAAACTTCTTTCCCGTGGTATATAGGCCTGCAGAAGCACTGGTTACTCTGCAAGATTCCAGCACGCAGGGACAGAAGACGACTGGAGGGTTTATCAAGGTAAGAAATTGCCATGGGACTAAGAGGGAAGGAGCTTTCTCAATAGATTAGTAAAAGGATGTCATACATTATGTGCTTTTGTTCAGTAAGATCTACATAGAGATGGTGATTCTATGATGTTAGGGATGAGTATTCATCTAATATGAGAATTTAGTCAAGTTGCAAGCAAATATTGCAAGTAGGTATATGTGTCGTTTCTGATTGATGCATTTCAACTTTTTGTTCTTTTGTTATGTGGGGGTGAAAGGCGTGACATGAAAGTCTTAAAAATACTGTCATCCTGTCCATTTTTGCCTTGTAATATAATTAAATCTGGTAAGCAACAGCATGTTCAAGTTATCAAGCTCTGCTAGAAGTGGTGAAGGGATTTTGCTCTTCAGAATCAACACTTTAAAGGAACAAATTACTTTTTTCTGTAGAAATTTTAGTGAACTGTATCGTTACATTTTAGTGCAGGGAGTGGTTAAAAAGATGTCACTGAAACACGACTCTTCCCACAGGAAATCTGACTCCCCACTGTGGAAGTTCTGATTGGACAGAAAGTCGCATTAGATTTCTTCTAGCCAATGAGAGTCTTTTCTGTGTCTGACTGTATAACGCTACATGTATACTGTATTGATGTGGCATTCACAGGGACTGTAAATGATTTTTAAACGTAACTAGAGACAATACAGAAAGAGAATGAAAGAGAACAAGTTATCATTTTCTCCATCTGAAGTATTTTACTTGCCCTGTGGCCATTATACTATGCACCTCTTGTCTTTCAGAATGAAAATCGCAAAAGTTGACATCAGTATGAAAACCTTTGAAGGTATCTAATGTTGCTGAAATAAGATCTGAAACAAACCACACAAAAATAGACAATTGTAACTATTTCACGTCCCCACTTTGTTTCTAATGCTGGAGTTAAAACGAATGGGGTCGTCAACCCAAATGGTAGCATGAGGGGGGAAAAAATCTGAAAAAGATAAGACTTTCTGATAGCCTCGGGCTGCACAATTTGTGCTTCTGTCTGGCCGCCTGAGATTGCAGCAGATACGCATGTCTCCTGTAGCAGAGACGCACCCTCATATAGCATAAGAACATACTGATTTTCACGAATGTGTCAACTGGAATCCAGCTGGAAATCATGAATGATTGCATTGTGTGGAGAGAGGGTTTTAAAGAGACTGAACTGTGGGCAGTGGAAGGAATCTGATAACATGGAAGTACACTAACTCAACACCAGCTCCAGCAGTTAGCATTAAAAATCCTTATTTGATTAACATATTAACTAGGTGGAAATTAGTGGGAGAACATTTCAAACTGGATTTAAGGAAGCAGTTCTTTACACAGAGTGTAGTCAGAGTATGGAATAGTCTTCCTGATAACGTAGTGCAAGCTGAACCCTTGGGTTCCTTTAAATCAGAGCTAGATAAGATTTTAGCAACTCTGAGTTATTAGTTAAGCGAGGTATTAGCGAGCTTGATGGGCCGAATGGCCTCCTCACGTTTGTATAGTTCTTATTATATTAAGGCTTGCCTAAATTGTAACGTTAAATTAGCAGGTAAGTGTGAATCATAGTTCTGCTTTGCAAGTGCTCGTGTCTTACTGTCCTGATTGTTTAGCTTTAGCTACAAGAGATCCACAGCTGCTGATGTGGCTGTTATGTAAAACGTCTGCTTGGAATTTGCCAGACCAACGGTGGCTGCACAATGAATGGCTTGCGGAATAATTACATGTTATTCCCCAGCTAAACGTTGGCAAAGGTTTTTCACAGCTCAAAGCTATACAAAAAAGCATTTTTGCAGAGTAAATTGTAAAATAGAACCCTCATTATTCTTGTTTTTTTTTTTTTTGTCATACGAGAGCCGGAGACACACTGTGTTAAATTTCATATTTCCCCCTCTATTTCCAGGTCTTCATTGCTGCTCTCAATCACTGAAGATTCTGATTCTGAAAGAATGTGGGTGACAAAGGTGGTAGCTCTGTGCCTGATGGCTGCATCAGTCACTGCTGAGAAGAAGCTTAGCAACCATGCCACTACCTTAGCAGACAACAGCGCTAACCTGGCCTTCAACCTATACCAAAACGTGGCCAAGGAGAAGAACCTCGACAACATCCTCATCTCCCCGGTGGTTGTCGCCTCCTCTTTGGGCCTGGTAGCTCTCGGGGGCAAGTCTTCCACGGCTTCCCAAGTCAAGGAAGTGCTCAGTGCCAGCAAGGTGCAAGATGAACATCTGCATGCCGGTCTGGCTGAGCTCTTGACCGAAGTCAGCAATTCTACAGCCCGCAACGTCACCTGGAAGATCAGCAACAGGCTGTACGGCCCCAGCTCCGTCACCTTCGCAGACGACTTTGTCAAGAACAGCAAAAAGCATTACAACGTTGAGCACTCCAAGATCAACTTCAGGGACAAGCGAAGCGCCATAAACTCAATCAACGAGTGGGCATCCAAATCCACTGATGGAAAACTGCCGGAGATCACCAAAGACATGGAGAAGACAGATGGAGCCATGATTGTCAACGCTATGTTCTTTAAACGTAAGTAGACCTTTGAAAGGTTGATGGGCATTCAAATAATTGAGGGTTCAAGACGTAATTTCATCTGCTTACCTTTGTAATTTTATCTACAGCTCATTGGGATGAGAAGTTCCACCACAAAATGGTTGACAATCGTGGTTTTATGGTATCTCGCTCGTTTACTGTCTCCGTTCCAATGATGCATCGCACAGGTAAGTACCTTAATTATGTCACCAGCTGACCTTTAGAATTAAAAAAATAATAATACTGTAATGGCAGCATTCTAGAATGGTCTAAGTTGTGTTAGAAAGAGCTTGGAAGGGTATGAAGAGATGGGAGGCTTTGGTCTCATTTTTGCTCTCTATTCCTTAGGGTTATACAAACTTCATGAAGACACAGAAAACAAGTTGTTTGTATTGGAGATGCCTCTGGCCCACAAGATGTCCAGCATGGTGTTCATTATGCCATACCACGTGGAGCCACTGGAGAGGCTGGAAAAGCTGCTGACTCGCAAGCAGGTGGACACTTGGCTGAGCAAGTTGGAGGAGAAGGCTGTGGCAGTATCTCTGCCAAAAGTGAGCCTGGAAGTCAGTCATAACCTGCAGGTAAGTGATCTGAAGATCTCGCTGCAATAGAAGGCTTCCAATTCAACTCAAATCACTGCACTTTTATCAAGAATACTTCATTACTATCCTCATGGCAACCACTTGGTGACCTCATTAGCTTGGACTTGAATCGTGTTTTGGACTTGGACTATGGTCCCAGTTGACATTGGTTCATTTTTACCGTTCTTTGAAATCTTACTTTGAGTTACAATTTTTATTGTCCGTTGATGTCTTTAGCTGTTTGAAGCATCGCAAAATATGACTGCCTGATACCTTAGTTACTACTAATAAAACGAAATAATAGAAATAATAAAAAGAAAGCTGGGTTTGAATATAGTCAGCGGTGTTTAAAACATTTAATCTCCACTGGAGTTTAACATAAATTTTCATGTTTTCCCAGAAACACCTTGGTCAGCTTGGCCTTACTGAGGCAGTGGATAAAAACAAGGCTGACCTGTCCAACATCTCTGGGAAGAAAGACCTGTACTTGTCCAACGTCTTCCATGCTTCAGCCCTGGAGTGGGACACCGAGGGCAACCCCTTTGATGCAGGCATCTTCGGCACGGAGAAGCTCCGGAACCCTAAGCTGTTCTACGCAGACCACCCATTCATCTTCATGGTGAAGGACAACAAGACCAACTCTATCCTCTTCATTGGCAGGCTGGTTCGACCCAAGGGTGACAAGATGCGAGATGAGTTATAATGATTCCCAGGGATGTCAACCTTTACTGTGTATGAATTGAGTATGAAAAGGCCATGGAAATGTTTTTGGTAGGTCTGTTACCTCATAAGCACATTCCACTATATTAGGTATGGACCAGTATCTGGGCCTGTCCCTCCTAAGGCATACGTGAGAAACACCCTCACTGGCAGTCAGTTTAGCTAATATACTTTTATATCTGCTGGGCTCAAAGGTAAACAAAATGTCACATGACTGCACAGTGAATCCCACCAACACATTAAAACACCACTGAAGAACAGTTCTCTAGCTTGATGAGTCTTAACCACGTGCCTGTTCCGGCAAGTCATGTGACCAGCATGCTTATATTAAGTATGATCTCTCTGATTTTTGCCATCATTGTCCAATCAATCCAAAAATCCATCCAAAAGAAACATGCAGGTTTTGTGAGGATATCTTTAATGTTTAAAGTAAAAAAAAGAAAGTTTTGCATTGATGTCACAAGATTATGTGGTGCTGTTTAGTCCTCCCCAAGCCAAAGAAACCCAGTAATTTCTTTTGAACCATCATCAGTGTGCACTGAAACTGTTCTGAAAAAGGTGAAAACCAGTAGACCACGGGCTCTATACTCTTTTTCAGGTTGTTACCCACGGTTCTTGCCACGTGACGTATGTTGGAATGATGCAACAGTGTAAAACTATCACCTTTGTTTTTTTTGAATAAAACTCATAAAAACAAAACTCGTACTGTATTATTTCATTCAAGCATCTTTTGCAGTTGTACAAGTTTCTAATGTATGGTTTCATTTACGACAATTAAGTGTTGATCCAAAGCGTATGAAACAGCAATTCCATTCTCCCCCGGATGCATTTTAACGTATATAACGTAACATTTAATTCAACTTCATCACATCACGTGAGACTTGTAAAGCAAAAGTGAATTTTGTGCGAAATCCCACAGTAGCAGTGATAAACGTGTGCAAGTAAGAAAAAAAAACAGCGAAACAAGACGAGACACTAATGCATTATGACTATATAATACAACAGCACTGTTCTGTAGCTGAAACTCAGAAGTATCCTACTTGTATAGAGAACAGAACAAATACACAAGATCGCGATGGTGGGGAAAAACCGCCCACGATTAGCCGTTTTGCCGCACAAAGCCCCCTTCTGAAGCATTTGAACACGTAGCCTATATAGTGTTCTTAATGTCCCGGACATTATCCCTGATACTGATCTCGCTGATTATTAAATTATACGATATATTATGAAGCAGTACTGGACTGGGAACAAATTCGGCTCTTTTACCCAGACAAGCCCTCCGCACATCCACACCCACGATCATTTCTGCCGATCGGGGTTGGGGGTCCGACCCATTAATCCATTGGCTCACCGGAAAAATGCCACGTATGCCAAATGGTCACTCCAGGCCTGTTATCAGTATTTGCAAAGTCTTAAAACTTGCCTGGGTTACATAGGATCTCCTCGGATGAGCAGGCGCCATGTAAACTGGGGGTGCAGGAGTGCAGGGTTAACGCGGAGAGAAACAGTACATATAGTAACTCAGTCATTTTTGTGCCGTCGTTTTTCTTACTTTTTTCCCCCCAACATTTTGAAAAGAAGGGCAATGCACTACAATGACACGTGCAGCCTTTAGTTTGCTTCCAGTTGCTTTCGCTTCTTTTACTACAGCATAACATGCAGAGATGTTTCTTTTTTCCCATTTTAGGAATTGAATCTGCGGAATCTCAAGTATGGGAAATCGCCATCCCGGTTTCGCCAGTACATTAACATCTTGACACTGATATTCCCAACCACAAAATTACTAAGTCAGATTTTAAACAATTCCCGTCTTTAATAGATATTTTAACAACCAATGACTTAGTCATATGTAATTTGGAAATAAATATATAGAATGCAACATAATTTTATAATAAATACCAATAATAAGTGAAGGAAATCAAGGTTTTTGTACCTAGAATACAAGGAAATCCTCTGTCTTATCTAGCACATGGTAGCGGGGAAATATGAAAATGTGTTTTTAAAACTGATATATAAGTTCTGCGTGTCCTTCAAGCGCCACCTGCTGGAGAGAAACGTACTGCAAAATATTTATTTATTGCATCTTGCTTTCAGATAAAACAAAGTGACAAGCAATTTGTTCTCTACACCCCAGTTAATTTTATTAAATTTGAAACACGAGTTACAGTGTACTCCACAGCATTTATCAGCTTAGGAAATTAAACTGCAAAGTAATGGTGATCTGGTGTGAATTTTTCGTATTGTTGCAATAACAGGGAGTATTATATTAAAAATAGAAGAGTTTATTTGGTCTTAATTTTAATTTATGCAATGAAACCTGGATTTATGAAAAGGTATTGGCGTTTATGAATTAGTTAGGGAAAATGTATTGTTCAAAAACAGGATGCAATCTGAAAAAAAGTTTCACAAAATTGTCTTGAACTTCCTGTGAAACTCTGTTGCAGCCTTGATGAGCTGGTTGATATTTCTCAAATGCACTGAGATTGACATTAACGTAACATTATCACACCATGTTACACGTTAGAGTAAGCAAGTGTATTGCACTGAACCTTATGTCCTTTATGAAGAGATATGCCAATGACACAGTGATTCTATGGCAAATTTTATGCCTCATTTAACATCATACAGTTTGAGTTTGGTGACCTGCTTTATTAGCTTATTTTTGTAGTATCATTAAGTTAATAAGAGGTAGTTCAAAATTCCACTTCCCGTTCCTTCAGTACTCAACAGGAAGGGACAAATCAGCATCTGTGCTTTAGCATTTACATTTGAAGCTGTACAGTACTCAACTGGGACAGATATGTTTTAAAGCAGGGTTCCCAAAATTCCGGTCCTGGAGGGCTAGTCTGTAACACAGTTTGCAGGTTTCCCTGCTTAGACACACCTACTAAACCTGCCAATTGGCTGGTGAGATGAATAGGGTGTGTCTGAGCAGGGAATTCTGCAAACTGTGCTGTAGACTCCGCCTCAAGGACCGGAATTGGGGAGCCCAGCTTGAAATAGTTTCCAGCCTCACTATCCAGAAATTTGGTAAGATAAACAATCAAACAGATCCTGACCTTTAAACAAAACAATAATAAAGTCACAAAAGAATGATAATGACACAAGCATATATATGAGCATATATGCATCATTACTTTTCAGTATCATTTAGACATGTTAGACATGATGTTTTTCATTCAATTAAACAATCAGGTTTATTTGCGCTTTACTTAGATTAGTGACATTTAAGTTTTTTAAATATTTCCTTTCCTGTCAGAAACTAATTCTTAAAACATTATCCACCAGAGCAAATTCATTATGCTATTTTTTTGTGCTAAAATTCTTGATAAGGCACTCCTTTGCTCAGCATCTGTACAAGCTTAACATATCCATTGAAGTTAAATGCGGCAGATTTTTTAATACCACTGTCATCAGCTGTTGTCTTTGCAGTTTACAGCATAATTAGGTGTTTTGAGTATTAAACACAAAAAGGTAGTATTAACATTAATTAATCAGTATTCTCAAAAGTATTTTCAGGAAAAGCTCATCACAAAGACTTAGAATTACCTTCATCTAAGCCCAAGCCACTCTAAAGTAAACAAAACATTCCCGCGCATATGTATCTGTGAATTAATTAAGAAAAATAAGCTGCATAGAAACTGAGACAGTTTTCCAGGAACTGTGAGTGGTACAGCCAGTAAACAGTGGGTCAGACTGCAGTGTCAGTGGGTCATGTGACCAACCTAGACTTCTGTTGCCATTGAAAGGCAGCGTGGCCTCAGTAAGACATGAGTTACCCCTATATAATTGGTGCAGGTCTTACTGAATGCCACCAATTAACCAGTATCCTGTACAGACAGAAAGACTGAGCGTGGCAAAAATTTAAAAACACCTGAATTCAGGTGAAAATCCAGGAGGGGTGGATGTAAAAGTTAATACAAGTGTAATGTGCTTTCAATTTCTCTGTTTATCAGTTCTTTTCATAGTTGTGGCATACGTTTTGTTTACATAAACCTAATTGGCTAATGAAATAACGAGCCCCTGAAGCTAATCCAGCATGCTATTCTCCCGAGGGAGAATCACAGTCCCATTGAGCAGATAACACCTTTTATCCCGTCCCTAGTGCAACCTCTTCCTGCCCTACTGGTTTAAAGGGATTAAAAAAGCTGCTGTCTTTAAAGGAAATTAGCTTTTGAGACTAAACTTTTTGGGATATATTTATGTTTGTATGTTTAGTTTCTCAAAGTAATAAACAGTTCATTATACTTTGAACGAAAAAAGTTTCCTGTTTGCTTTCAGAGGCTAGTTACGTCTGGATGTGAATTTACCACCTGAAATTAGCATGCAATTCATGGAATGGAACCTAGGATTAAAGGAACATCACCATAACTTTTAAAAATAAAAATGTACTTTACTACAAGGTATATTGAAGACTAAGAAACTATGGGCCACATGGTGGCCGAATGAAACTAATTTTGTGGAACATATACAGACTTCTCAACTTAAAAAGGACAAATGTTTGCTTTCTGCCTATATCACATTTAAAAGGACCCAGTTGTTTTATTTTTAAAATAATGACCCTGCCGTTTTAGCAGTGCAGGCTACAATATGATTAGACAGAAGATGCCAATCCTATTAAAGCGCTCTGTGAAAGCTGTCCTCTTCTCGCATGCCATGGACACCTGCCCTCCTGCTTTACACCTTCCCCCTGCTCCTCCCTCTCAAATTTTGGGCTTGTCTACTTGCCGGTTGGCCTTCCGGAACAGGGATTTGATTTCCTCCGTCACCATTTCCTGCCAGTTGTCCCTGCAGAGCAAACGTGCAGAACAAGACATGTGTCATCGGTGAAGGTTCTCCCCTCTGCCCCCCCCCCCCCCCCCCGTGGGTGGAATCGCAGCACTCGGAGCACCGTGAAAACCAGCCGTGGAACCACCATCTCCACACGTCACGACATCTGTAAGCTACATCCCCACACAACACAACACAGCATGCTAAGGCTAACTCACTGTCTTTGCCCACTCATAGCATCACTGCTTTTGGTCTGCTTTCCTTTGTTTGTACTTAGCTATATCCTCTGGCAGCAGGCCGTGATTGTTTTCCCTGCGGACAGAACGCACAGGCAACATCAAGGTCCTCTCTCCTCAAAGAGGACCATGGTCCCCACCGTCCTCCAGCAATGTTAGCTAACACTGATTTTATTAAGCCACTTTGTTGTCGAAATCATTTGTAACATGTGATATTGTACTGTTTATGGAGATGGAAGAATATTGGCTGTAATGTTTATAAACAATCAAAGAATGTTTACAAATATACATTGGACAATTAAACAAGCAAATGAAGCAACAATTGAACAAAGTTCTTTAAAAATCGTAAACATTTCCACAATTTTGGCCACTAGTATACACTGAATTTAAATCAGCAATTCTTGTTTTGAGAAATAATCCAGCGGTACTGTAGTAAATTCTTTGTTTAGATGTTTCACTGTTTACTGGCACCAGGAGGTGGACAGTTCAGCTCCATAAAGTAAAAATCCAGACCAAGATTTTGTTTCAACCAACCGGTTAAAGACTCACAGTCACGGAGTACTCACCTGGTCAGATTTCTACTTTCTGGGCCTGAATTATCCGCCTCTCATTGGCACTCACATCGTATTTTATATTTGTATATAAGTGTAAGTCTAGATGCCCACATGATATCTGTCACTCGAGCAGACAGTCGTTACTTACGGCACAGTCAGTCATTTGAGGTCTTACCCTGGTTTCATTTCTGGTGGTTTTGGCAGTGGCTTTGAGAAGCTGGATTTTCCCACAAGCCAGTATGTCTCTTCAATGCCTTTGCCCTAGACAAAAAAAGACAACATCTCAGTCAGATACTGAATGTTATTTGATTTCATCCGGAAAATTTGAGCATAAGGAAGGGATAAATGTGAATTTTTCACCTTCAGCTCTGTTTTTCCCCTGAGCTCTATCTTGTAGCCCTCATTCAGAGTCTGCAGAATATTCACTGTGCTTATATTTACGTGAATTCTGTAAGCTAGACCAGGAAATAACACCGTAAAATCAAATGATATCATATTACAGTAATGCATTATTGTAAAACAATAATATAAACAAACTTTGGCAAGGAAAGTATCATGTTTCAACATGATATTATTTTACAGATTTGTCCAAGGAATTAGGTGAGTTTGTCACATTCAAAAAATAAATCTGATACACATACAGGTATATTAAATACAGTAATACTTTATCCAATGTGAATCAAAAATGGTACATTTCAATACTGCAAGCAATAATATAATTATTTATGTATACAATCTCCTTTGTTCGGATCAACGTTTGTTTGTAAGTTTCGGGAGAGATCTGATTTCATGAATTTGGGCAAAATTAATGGCAGTGACTCAAGGGAGGCAGAGACTCACGCAAGCTGGTGGATTCCATACGAGAGGCAGTGTTCACGGTGTCCCCAAATAGGCAGTACCGGGGCATGGTTAAGCCCACCACACCAGCTACGCAGGGACCTGAACAACGACAGACACTTGTCACTAATTCGTTCGCTGACCATGTGGGACCTACAGGGCTTCTCGTTAAGGATTGGGACCGAAAGTCCCAGGAAGGTCCTGATGATAAGATATCAATAAAGATTTCTGCCACCATTGCTAGAGCAAAAGTTTCCTCTTATAAATAACACAAAATATGAGTGTGTCCTTGTAAACACTAAGAATCATACTGTGTTCTGAAGGCTAATAAAAAACAAAAGTTAACAGTTGAGGGAACTGGAGGAGCTGTTGAGCTTGGAGACAGGCCTGGGCTGGTCATGTGACATACTGGACACCAGACATTTTCTTGTATCTGTGGTGAGCCTGTCTGGGCAGAAGTCCAGGGCCAATTCTTTACCCAGTCCAGTCCTGCTTAGCGGATTCCACTACTTAGAAGCAGTAAAATCCTGCCAGGTAGTGATGAGAAAGCGAGGCTTGGAAGTCCAAGGTGATGGAAGTCTTATTAATCACAACCATGGAGGCTTTTCAAGGCTCTTCGTTCCCAGTGCTACCTGTCTGGGGTCCCCAATCATCCAGGGCTGTGGAGATGGCTGGGCTGGTCTCACCTGAGTGGATGCCAATGCGTATCCTGATGGGCACCTCAGGCATGTGGCGCATCTTAAAGGAGCCCACAGAGCTCAGGATGTTCAGGGACATGTTAGCGATCTCTGCTGCATGCTTGTTGCCGTTCCTCTTCGGCAGACCTGAGGCCACCATGTAGGCATCGCCAATGGTCTCCACCTGGAAGAAGAAAAGCCAACGTGACCCTTCCTTCCATCACATTAGTCCCTGCCCATAAGACATGCATCCAGTGTTCGTCACTCATCGCCATGGGTCAGCTTGCCTTGTAGACGTCATGGTTGGACAGCACAGCATCAAATAGAGTGTATAAGTCATTGAGGAGGTCAACCACCTCAATCGGGTCGCTTAGGGAGGAAATGGTGGTAAAGCCCACAATGTCGCTGAAGTAAATGGTGACCTGGTCAAAGAACTCAGGGTCCACAGTGCCCCCTGTCTTCAAAGCTTCTGCAACAGATCTTCAACACAAAATCCAGGCTTTACATGCAATGTACAGGTTCTTTGCACTAAGGTTGCACCTTTATCTCCAAGTAGGAAAATGTCTTCTCTTAAAAGAGATAATAGAAGTTCCTATAAAAGTAGTGTTGTGAGACAAACTCACGGTGGCAGCATCTCAGCAAGAAGCTTCTCAGTCCTATGTTTCTCCACCTCCAGTTCCTCAGTCCTCTCCCTGATCAAGTCTTCCAGGTTGCTGGAGTACTGCTCCAGCATGCGCAGCATAGAGTCAATGATGTTGGTCTTCTTGCCCTTATTAATTATCTTGAACTGGGACATACAGTCAGATGACAATTAGCCATTCAGCTGTGAGAATCCACACCTAGTAGGGGGCCTCATGTGTGGCCCAGGTTGGGGGTAGGGAGTATGGCCGCTCACCTGGTTGAAGATTTCTTCAAATGCTGGCCTCCGGTCAGGCTGCTCGCTCCAGCACTGCTTCATCATCTGGATGCACTCCAGGGGTGCCTGGTCAGGGGACACGGTCGGCCGACACATTGGGGGTGGTTTCTTCACCTTCCTAATGATCTCTGGCAGGGGTTGGGACACAAAGCACACTCTGAATAACACTCTGAAGAACACTCTGAAGAACACTCTGAATGACACTCTGAATGACACTCTGAATGACACTCTGAAGAACACTCTGAAAAACACTCTGAAAAACACTCTGAAGAACACTCTGAAGAACACTCTGAAAAACACTTTGAATAACACTCTGAATGAAGAACACTCTGAAGAACACTCTGAAAAACACTCTGAAGAACACTCTGAATGAAGAACACTCTGAAGAACACTCTGCCTCAATCCAATCTATAGCATACATTTTTACTGATGAGCCTTTTTACTTTTTATAGGCTTTTAGAATATGTATTTAAATTATTGGCCATATAATAACACACTAAATACAACATTTAGAAAAAATATGCTTGGGACAGTGAAATGAATAGCAGTTCCCAGTAAATTTAAGTAATGCTAGACAAAAATGATATAAAGAAGCCCTAAATAAATTATGCAACTTTTTTACACCACATTTTGTTAGCTGTTTTTGTTGTATCCATTTAGAGTAATGTATATATTTAACTATATACAGTATAGTGTCTATAACCATGCTAATGCAACACAAAAGGTCTGTAGAGAATAATAAATATATCCTTAGGGTTTACCTTCGGGGCTCAGGCCCAACATGCAGTAAGGAGCTCCTCGAACAACAACTTCCTGGAGTATTATGGAAAAGGCATATACGTCCCCTTTGTACGTCCCCTTCCGAGACATTTCCAGGTCTCTAAGGAGCTCCGGAGCAGTCCAAAATAGATCTGAAGAACAAATTCCCTTGTATGACTTGTTGTATTATGTTGTTACAAAGGCGGCGTTTAAAGCAGGAGATCTAGACACTTTGGTATACACAGTATTTAAAATCGATCAAGATATTGAATAATGATATAACTCCTCAGGCTAGCATAATTCTTTGCTATTAAAGACCCAAAACTTCAGGGAACTATGACAAATCTGTCAAATTGAAATGTAATCCCAATGGTAAAAATATGGTGCATAATTATTAGGAAACAAAGTCAACGTTTGGTTGGTATGGTGCTTGTGACCTTGTCTGTGATGAGTACCTTCAGCTTCAGGCTCCTTCCTTGCGGCCCTTTGGGATTCCAGGAGCTCATTATATCCATAGTCTGTGATTTTCAGAACGAAACGACCGTCCACCACACAGTTTCGCGATTTCAGCCTCCCATGGACAAACTCTCTGTGGTGCAGGTACTTCATGCCCTAATGATCAGAAAACAATATATGTCACTTAGAAGAGTTTTTCCCAATCCAGTCCTCAAGGACCTACAGCCGGTCCACGTTTTTGCTCCCTCCCAGCTCCCTGGCAATCAGTCCACATTTTTGCTCCCTCCCAACCGGCACCATGAACTATCTGTGGGTCCAGGACCAGATTGGGAAACACTGACTTAGAATTAGAAGGCCGACCATCAGTTTAGAAGTACAGTCCAGAGTCTATTTTGAAAAACGGAATGCAGTCGATATCAAAGACTCTATGGAAAGGGAAGAAGCAAACCTTAATGAGATCCAGGAGGAGAGAGGATTTGAACATCCAGTCCAGCTTGACATCGTCATTACGAAGGAGGTCCTGCAGACTGCCGCGGGAACAATGCTCTGTCACTACGGCAAACATGCTGCAGTCCGCGAAGAAGCCCAGAAATGGGTTAACGTTCTCATTGCGGAGATCCTTCATCTGGAAGAATAAGGTATATTACGTAGTAACTTCAGCTGACCAACCCCCTGAATCGACAATATTTTGAAGCTTTACATTTTGCACACATATGGTGTGAATGTAAATAACAGGGGTTGCACAAAATTATGAAAAACCCTAACAATACAGCATGAGGCTCATGGGAGTTTTACTAATACAAAAAAGTTCTGAGGGCAGAAGGAGAAATGATTGATTCAGAGAGATAACCAATCAGATTGTAAAGGAGGTGGATCCAAGCGACTAGATTAGGCAGGACCAAGACATATGATTGGCTGGTCCCACCTCCTTTGTGTAAATAAACCTCCAATGAGCTACTAATGTAATAAGACCTCGTGACCCTGTCCTGGACACATGGTTAGAAGATGAATTGATAGATGGATTAAATTAAAGGTGCTACTAGGAACAATACTGTCATATTGTCCTGAACTGTATGTAGTGTGATATAGTCTTCAAAATGAAAAGCCTCCAGATCTTTGAAGTATAAATGAGGTGGAAATCTATGTGACAGACTGGTTTTAACATCTTTCATAAAGGTTCTATGATATTCTTCCTGACATTCATGAAACCATTCCTGAATGTCTCTAGCAGTGTGTAAGCGGCCAGTATCGTCTCAGCATATGAGAACATCAAGCGGAAACAATGTGAAGAAACAGACCTATTTTATAAATGACAAATAGGGCTAATGGATGTTCTGTTTAGCCTAGAGCCCATCATTGCAGCTGCATGTCTTTGCAGTCCTTTTAAAATATCATTTCTTTTACCTTGTCCACATGTCGGCATACTGATATGAACATACCTTTCTGAAGATCTTTGTAGTGCTGGTCTTGACTTCCTTGAACTGTCCCTCCTCAAACTTTTTCAGCCAGACCCAGTCACCCTGTGGATATGAAATTACAAAAAGTTAATATCCTGACATACAGGATTGACCAAATTATAAGAACAGTCTACATACCTCGTAGACAGCGACATTGGTCGTTTCATGAGTTGCTGCTATCGTGCTGTGTACAGAATGCGACCTGTCTCCAGACTTCATACTCTCCATGACACTTTTCGAGTCACTGAGGTCCTCTAGTGTTACTTTCTATAAAACAGTGCATTTCAAAATGTTGACATGCAGAGTTAACCTTCATTTTACATCTGACATTATCAACATACAGATCTGATAGCAAACTAGAGACTGACAAAGAGTTTTCTTGCTGTCTCTGGTGTTTGGAAGCTCTTGCCTTGCTGCTGAGCTGGGGATTGATGAAGGTAAGATCCTCTATTGTCAGGAGGATTCGATTGGGCCCTTTCACCAGCTGAATCTGCTGTATTCGTCTCCTGTCATAATGCAATCCAACGGATTAAAATAAAACGACTATAGCCACAAGCAGCCATTTCTGGCCAATCAGAATGGGATCGTTGACCTTTTACACAACAGTGAACAGTGGAAACATAATTTTTGAAATTCCATTTGAATCCATGCTCTTTTGTAATTTTTCACTTTAATACTTGTAAATATACGCTTCTCAATTTTTTTGCCCCAATGCAAGGCTATCGTTTTGAAAACTGCAAAAAATAAAACAAGTAAGTAACAGTACCTTATAAATAAAGATAAACCCATGCCGCCAATGGCTAGAATGAAGACAGCCACAGAGACCACAATGACGTAAGTCATATCCACACCTTGGGGACAGGAAAGAGAACAGAAACACATGTAGGGACAATAAAAACAATGGGAATACAATATTTACCATCTGATCCCCTCATGATCATCACTGATTTTCACTGAGAAAAAGCATTACTCCATCCATCCATCCATCCATTCTCTATGCCTGCTTGTCATATGCAGGGTCACAGGGCCCATGTGATACAGCAATCAATAATGAAGCGGTTATAATAGTAAATGGATAATGTTCAAATCCTGAACACATATATTTAGAAATTGCAAAGCAGATCTTTTAACTATTGTGGTTGAGTAATGTTCTTCTGTGTGTAAGTAAGGCTTGGGTGGGTTTAGTCATGGCATTCCGGTGGGCACTGAAACGACAATCATACCATCATGCTGCTGTTTGGACATTACAGTCAACACCGATGTCGCTCTTCTGACCACAAGACACCTTTCTGTAAATGCGCATTCACATTCTCACCTTCCTTTTCTGTAGCCCATTTAACGATTAGCACACTTGAAGCATGTCCATGAGGTGTTATGTGGAGTTAGAAAGAGTTTGTAAAGGAGGTGGGTCCAAGCAATTAGAGGAGGCAGGACTAAACCAATCATATGCCTTGGCCCCGCCTCCTCTACTTGCTTGGACCCATCTCCTCTACAATCTGATTGGTTATCTCTCGGAACCAATCATTTCTCCTTCTTCCCTCAGAACATTTTTGTCTAAGTGAAACTCCCATGAGCTTAGAGTGAGGTGAAAGCTCACACCTGCTGTGCAGATGGCGTCTGGGTTAAACCAGCAACTGGAGTCCTTAGACGGTGGGGAGCCTCCTGGGAAGTTGATGGCTCTGCCAGTAGAGGTCAGCATGTTTCCCCGTAGGTCCACCAGGTAGGTGGAGTAGAGCTCAGTGCTCTGCCCATCCGTGTCCAGGACCACATAGCTGGTGACCCCATCTCCATCGCTGTCTATCTGAATGTACTGGTTGAAGCCCATGAATGTAATATTCCTAGTGAAGAAGGCCAGGCTCGTCCCGGACAGCCGCTCCCCTGCTTTCCGGACATTGTGCATGACTTTGGCAATGAGGTAAATACTGTTGTAGATTGTTCCGAAAAATGGGGAAACCTGGAATGCAAACGTAGGTGATTCAACCAGGCTGGAGGGAACCAAGAGAGTGATTTCCTGTATCTTTTGCACTTCGCAGCTCCATAGTCAAGAACATGTCGACAGAGAAAACACTCCTCACATATTGAACTGCTATTTCTTGATCTTATGGTGTATAGATGCAGTTTAAATTGAATTAGAACCATTGGAAACCATTTACTAGAACCAAACAGAAGAACTATACACACACTTGATATCAACTGTTTCATATAAAAACTTGTTTACTGGAACTATCTTTTAGGAAAATGATTTATTGCTGCTTTATGAATGCAGGGTAAAATATGCGTGGGGATTCATTCAGTTGACTGTGTCTTAAAAATGATTTTTGTAGTAGAGGCTGAGCTGGGAGAGGAGTGAGAAGGAGGTCACAGATGACTCACGGATCGTAAAAGCAACATTTGTAAACTGGCTGTAATCTGTTAGGATGATGTATGTGTAAGGTTTCTACTAGTGGGATAGTGATCAGAGCGTTGTGACATGAGGATGGTAGGAAGCAACAGGGATTTTTTTATGGTAGAGTGTAACAAAAGCAGTGATGAGGATCAAGCACTGAAACAGGCACCGAATAAGGGTACAACTACAAATAATGGAAGGGTCAAATTTCAGGATCTGGATGCATTGACTGGGACCAAGACAAAGGTGAGTCAGACTTATGTTTATGGATAAATCTTTCTACTGGTGTGGTTGGACATTATTTCTTCTTCGTTGCAACGGAGAAAAATCAAGCCACCCTCACCTGCTGAGGTTGCTGTGGCAGAGCGATCTGGCCCAAGCGGCCAGCCACCAGGAGCGCCTCCTTGAAGGACATTAGCTCGGACGCTACGGTGACCGTTAGCACTGCGTCGTAGGCCTCGCGCAGCTTGGTGTTGTTCTGCAGCGGAGCGTACGAGGTGTTGGCGTAGGGGAGGCTGTAGAGGAGGGTGTCGTACGGCACAAAGACGTACCTCCCCCTCGTGAGACCCATCTCGTGGGCCTTCAGCAAGAATGAGGCTTGCTGCTCTCCGCCAATCAACACCGAGTGCATGCACATGACAACAACTGCAATGCAGACGCAGATGGACATGACAACAACTGCAATGCAGATGCACATGACAACAACTACAATGCAGACGCAGATGCACACGACAACAACTGCAATGCAAACGCAGGCCGTGACTGTTTGTTATTGTCTCCTTACTTTTGGCACTAAGTCAATAAACGTAAATCTTAAACAAGCTTTGAGAAGACAGAAACATATATAAAGTTCAAACTTAACACTGATGCTGAAATAACACTGATATTTCAAAAGTGGTCACAAATGGCACTGAGGGCTTATGGTGATGATGAATGGAAACTTTTATGTCTAATAATTTATACCCACGTTGACATAAACAAGGCTGTCTAAACAATCTTAACTCTTCAGTTAAGAAAATTACAAAGTTTGTGTAATGTAATGATTTCATTTTAAAAAGAGCAATGGAGAAACAGTTATACAAGGCAGACATTTTATGTAAAACAACACTAAAAAGGTAAAAGAGCAGCTGAGAAAAAACATAATGGGGGGGGGAATGTTATTAAATGGACTGTGGAGAACAATGCGGGACTATGAACACTAAAACATTAAAACCTGAATATATCAAATAAATTGACAATAAGCAGAAATATACAGAAAACCTGCATTATGATCTGGTATTTAAGAAATGTATTTATTGGATCATTGTGGCACTGAATGAAGAATGTGTCCCTGTACTGACACATAAAGTGAAATAAAATTAATATACCACGTTAGATCTGTCCTTAATTACTGCTTTAATTAGCTAAAGCATCTTTGATGTAGGCCTCTCCTGTTAGCTTAGCATGACTTCCATAAGATACTAAAGATCCCCCTCGTGCATGCTGGGCAGTGACTATTATGATCCCTGGAGTGGAGACAAACCTATGCAAGAAACCACAAGAGATTTTGCTACAAGTGGGATTTTTTTACCACTACATTACAATTGGTCTCAATGACCATGGACTGAGTAAGTGGATGGATGTACTGCAATTGGTAATATTGTCACTTAATCACAAGCTACTTGACTGTCGTTCTATCATTATAGCATAAAAAAATCAAAAGGAAAGCAGAGCGTGCTGTAAAAATGTGTCGCAAAACACCAAGAACTTTATTCAATAACAAAGTTGCTTTTTACTTTGCAGAACATGTATTCCTATTTGCAAATAATATTTACATAACATATACTAAGTTAATAAATGTTCTTCTGCAGTTAACGTTAATGCGACCGAAACGCATGCAGTTTACCTTTGATCGCTCCGGCCGCTTGGATTTTCCTCAGGGCCATTTCGGTCTCGGTGGAGTTGTCGCCGATTGCGGATACTATCCCAACGGGAAGCCCCCGGCTTCTAAGAGAGCTGGCCAGTTTGCTGGCGGTGTCCACCCACATGTCGTCCACGGCTGAGACGATTCCGACGTTGGCCCATCCGAAGTGCTTCAGGACGGCGAAAAGGACACGGGTAGGTGACGGTAAAGTCCGAGCAAACGTCGGGTAAACCTGGAGCCGGTCCAGCTCGTAATTAATGCAAGCCCAAGAAAATATGGCCTTGTTCCAGTGTTTTCCCAAAAGTGCGGCCGCATCACAATAGCCGGGGCTGGTGGGCCCTGCGATCGCATGGACGTTGCTGTTGTACTGTACAAACGCCGTCAGCGCTTTTGCCGTCTCGCACGGCTCCTCGAGAATCACAGAGTCAAGGTCATACCCTAAATCTAGGCTTAGGTCTTTCTTTATCCTGCTCACTGCAAGCTTAGCTGCTAGTCCCGGTAGGGCTTTTGCATAGATGGGGTCACAGTTCCAGGGCCCGACGATGCCCACTTTAAAGACTTGACACTGGACACAGCAGGGAAACATCATTACAGCGAGCATCAGCCATAGAAAGTTCCAGAATGGAAGTGTTACTAAACAGTGTCTTCCTCTGATATGGGGACAAAAGGGATGATTGGAAAAATCCCATAGAAAGGCTCTGAAATTGAGGGGGGTCTGTTGCATTGTCCTTCTTGGATCCAAGGAAGCCGTGAATTTGACGTTAACTACAAAGCCTTGTAATTCGGGACAAATATAATGAGTCAGAGTTAAAAGACAGACACGACTCTCTCTCTCTCCAAAAAGTACTTTGATTTGAGTCTGGGGTATAATATGAAAGTTACTCTCACAAAAGTATAGGCCTACAATGTATTAGTTTTAAAAATATTTAAGAAGAAATATGGTACTCACCATCCCTTTGTAGCTATTGGCTAGTGTAATTCATCTTCTCAAAAAGCCGGGTCGTTTTTTTCTCTCCTTTGTCCCTTTTCCTGCTTGTACGTTAAACTTTCACCTATCCATTTCCACAGACACATACATGTACAGTATGTCGCCTACAGAGTTAAGTTAAACTGTGCAAACTGAAAGAAAAAATAAAAGCAGGATGAAAGAAACTTCATTAACTTCAGTGCTGCATTTCAGGACACTGCGACCCATCTTCTTATCGGTCCTTCCAAAGGGACGCAAATGTGCGTCGCGTGTCTAATGCCGCGATGACGGACGCCTTCAGCACTCTGGAGAGCTGCTTATTTCTGCTCACGACGGGCACGGTTGTCTACCTTCGCCTGTATGACGATGAACTTATTTTGAAATAGTAAGTTAGAAAAATATTTTCTTTAGATTTTACCTTTGAAACCTGTACGATACTTAAACGTAAGCTCAGAATTTCAATCAATATTGGCATGAACGCATTAACCTATTATAACAAAGTAAGAACCAGGCCTGTTTAAAAATCGCACAATAAATAGACGGAAATAAATGTTTGGGGCAGAACAAGTAACATTTTTTGAAGCGAAGACTTTACAAACTAACCTGTAGCTACCATGTCAGAGTTACACATAGACATAATCCATTGTCAGTTTGCTGTGCTTGTTGTAAGAGGATTGCAACTCTACATCGGAGTTTCATAAACACTTCGATGTTTAAAATTAAAGCTAGTTGTTTTATTTCACTTGTTCAAGATAAATGCCGGTTTTGCTGTTGGCGATTGTATTTTTATGCGTTTGTTCAGGAAGCTGAGTGAATCCTGAATTTAATTAAGATCGTGGAACTAGATCAATTAAAACATGCTATTAAAATATACTAACCCGGGTTACAATATTAAATCCATATTTAACCTTTTAGGTTTTCAGAGATGCCCTTTATAATGTAAAACTAATTTATCCACTGTTATTATGCACAGAAATAATATCACCAAGATTCTACTATACGTACTAATTATTAAGCTATGTAAGGTACGTTTTTACAAGCGGGTTTGTCTTCTGCATGGGATGCAGGCGTCTTTAAAAATAGCACAACCTAAATGTACAGAGTGAGCACAACGGCATTTTACCATGGCGACAGCTCTGCACATTAACACATCTAAGCAAAAGGCTGTAATTGGACTAATGTGTTTGTATCATTGTGACGGGCCTCTGAGTTTAATTGAATTGCACGGTAATCGGCGTGGGAATAATTAAACGGCTACCCCCTGATACGTCCCTGGAGTTCATCTACAATTGCACGCGTCAGTTTTTTTCCCTTGTTATGAGAAAACAATTTCAGGCAATTACATAGGGAGTTCAAGCAGAGGTCTTTCATTGCCCATAAACAAGGAATATTACGTATAAAGGATAAACAAACGTGTTAAATTTGCATGGTCTTAGGTGCTGGTGCAGTAACAGGACCACCGTTTGGTCTATTAGGAGGCCTAGTTATGAACCTCAAAAGACACGACTTGGAAATGCAACTAGAAAATTAAACATATAAAAGTATATATTTCTTTTTGGTGACAAAAAGTTGGTTTTTGCATAGTAAAAGAGAAATTATTATTATTATTATTGGTGTTGGGCATTGCTCATGCGTGGTTCAGATCTCCTGCTGACCCATATCCTTTAAGCCGTTGAGCTCCTTAAACGTTACACCTTGACACCTTTGACCTGGCGCCAGAAATAGAGGACAAAATTGCGGCCTCAGCAGACAAACGCACAAAGCATTGGAAGACGTAGTTAATCCCGGACACGCAGCGCTGCAGTGTCTCATGGTGAGCGCTGGACCAGGATGCCGAACCGTCATCGTCCATAGTCAATTTTGAAATCCCAGAGATAGTGAATATTCACACTACATGAATGAATAGATTTAATACGAGTTTACCACGTAAGCGGTTAAAACGTGTAAAATGTATAATTAACCATAAATTATCATGGAAATACAGCCTGTGGCAATACATCAAAGATATCAATCACTTTGGATCACACACTTATGGCAATACAGATTTCATATACATGAATAATAGTTAATGATAACTTCATAAGTAATTATGGATAAGCAATGACCACTACTGGGGAATTAAATCCTTAGAAACCGAGGTTAGATCGGAGGAAACGTGCTTCTGGGAGGCAAATAGATTTTTCTTTCTTTGTTCATTTAGTCTTAGTAAAGTCACGGGTCATTTAAATATAGATAAAATATATGTAGTTGAGTCTCTAGTGTAATTTTTGTCTCTAAGTGAATTGTTATAGGACTGGCCCGCCTGACTTTCTGCCGGCTATGATTTTTGGCTCCGCTATTGGTACAGGCAGCGTACAGTAGGTGTCACGATACCTATCGCATATAATGAAAAATTATTTAAATCTTTACGTCTCCATCTAGCGGCGAAATGTACACCTGCATCTTAGAAATTGATTAAAAAAAAAAAAGCGTCTAGTTACAAATGTTAAATATTTTAAAAAGAGAACCATAAGCTCCTCACCTAATTTCAGAAAAAAATCTTAAATATGAAATACTTATTTTATATTAAAATATTTATATTAAATTTCATAAAAGTAAGCATAATATCTATAAAAAAATTTGGGTTTAACTATTTTTTTTTCAATTAGTCGAATACTGGGGTTGCATGGCCTTGTAAAAGACATAAAAATCAAGTTAATTCACTTTGTCTAACAATTCTCCATCATACTCCGTCATTTGTTTCTGCTGTTTTAGAGTAAGAAATTACTATTACCTATCCATATTACTAGTGAAAAGAACAGGAATACGGCATAACCAACAGTGTGACGTAACACAGTCAGCTGCCAAGAAAATGTCGTTCATTTCTTATTAAAGACTTACTCATCTGAGAAAGCACATTTCTCTGGGTCACAGATTAGTGATCTTGTTTTAAACCACCCCTCCCTATTTAATGTATATTTTTATATGGCCTGATGCCATAGCTCTTGCTGTTGTGCATATAACCGTTTTAGTTATTTTCTTAATTGGAATTTTGTAGGATTGGAAGCATAAGCACTATTACGGCATTTAGCTTCCTTTGATGATTTGATGGAAGCAGAATCCATTAATCCTGGGCTCTTCTAGAGATATTCCCAGAAGCATTGTAGGAATGAGGTCTGTGGCCTGAGCAGGCCTTGTCTTTCCTGAACTGCTCATTGGCAATGACCCTCCTGTGGACTGGAACATTTCTGTCCCAGACAGCACCACCCCTGGCAGGGAGGAGACACTGCATTATGGGAGACAAACAGCTGCCTGGACCCACACAGCACCACTGTGCATTTAGCCTGACCTGAAATTGGAACGATTTGACGCAGGCGGTGCCAGGAAAAACATGCACTTCTCACCGCTGCAGAACTCCGACCTGCCAAGTCTAACAATTTTTCCTGCAAGATTCACATTTTCGTCGAGTCCACATGGCCGTGAAATAACTTTCTTATGGATTCGCAACTTCAGTGAAAACATTGAAATTTGTGTCCCTGGAGTTTCTGTAGGACTTCTGACTCTTCTTTGCTGTTAAATCATTACCATTGTAGAAGTCCCAGTGCTGTGAACCATGCCGCATCGCATACATAAACTATTTTCTTTTAAAAAATTATGAGCATGTAGGCCCACATTCATTTTCAATTCCTATCCATCTATCCAACTTTTGTAGTCACTTTTCCCATTCAGGGTCGTGGGGGGTCCAGACCCTACCCCAGTGGTAACGGGCGCAGGGCAGGGAACAATGTAGCAACAGCTGATAGCAATTACGCCAAATGACATTCTTTTCATGCTGCAATCAAATAATTAATTGTGATTATATGTATTAATTATTGCATAACAGTATGTGTCTGTCAGACAGGGGAGGGGAATCTGGGATGGAATGAAGACCTGAAATGAATCTCTGTGGTCCTGCAAGATTCAAGAGTCTCGAAATTACCGTAACCCCCCGCCCCCCCCCATCCCCTTTACCCTGAGGGGACACTGCCGCATCTTTACAGCCACAGCCCTAAGAATGAAGCTTTCCCCCCAGAAAGTTGTTTTTCTCTTCTGTGTCTCTCTCTTGTCTCCCCCCCCCCCTCCAGCCCTTTGTAACGATAGACTAGAGGTTCCTCCATAACACAAATAAAATTATTTTTTCATCTGCCTTCTGTCTGACTTGAGAATATGTTAATCAGCCTACACAGCCAAAAGCTGTATGGTGCAATTAATCAAATTATACTCTGTAATCTTAAAATGTCATCCATCCATCCACTCATCCAACCATCCAATTTTTCAGACCTACTTTTCCAAGGTTTTCTTGGGCTGATCCATGATCCATGTTGTAGTCCCGTTTTTATATAGAGCTCCCTCACTGCAATGCTATCTATTGAAATTAAAATGTTGATTGGTGGTGTTTTGGTGATTAGGACTTAAGTACTTTGTAGGTTGCATACAAAAAAGCAACAAGTGTTCGTTACACAACCACAGAACAGAAACGTCATGTGTTATTTACAGACACAAATGTTACTTGTTGCATGCAGTAGTTTTCACGTACATTAGAATAGGCTATATACTTTTCTGTCCTCCGCAAAGTGACGAGTAAAGTTATCACCAGTAATAATATGCAGGTTAACCAGGGATTACCAAGCACAATATAAAGTCAGTAACTGGAAACTTCCAGCATAGAGTTATCTTTACGTTTGACGACTGCAATAACGGACTACATATCTGCAATAACGGACTACAAAACTGCAATAGCCATTTGGCAAGAGTATACCTCATTACTGAACAAAGCATTCACACTAAATATCATCCATCAGTCAAGGTCTTCATTCCTAGACCAATGATTAACAATGATTTTAAATTCATATGATTCCACTTCACATGTAACACTGTGTATAT
>JAODJW010000036.1:11055065-11074290 GCA_026777045.1 Hyperopisus bebe | reverse complement strand
ATAAAGAAAAGTATTTTCTGTCTCTGGAATTTTGATTCGTGCTCACCCATAACTTGTTTTTCTATTTCCTATGAGTCAAAAAGGACTTTTCATTATTTAATACATTAATATTATGTGTTACTTGGTGTGATAATGAAGATATTAGGCATATAGGCTATTTCTCAAGTGAAGAACATTTATCTGCTGGTATCGTTGCTATAAATATCTAACTATACTGCACCTTTGTAGTACAATTTAAGCTACTAACGAATATTAATTGTTCATACCCTGATAATATCTTTATTATACTAGAGTGTATTTTTGCTAGTTTAAATAATGCAAATTTTTGAGTCTTACGCTATTTTACAAATAGTTATCCTGAATTACACATTAAAATAACCAGCTGTCATATTCTTTCGGTCCGTTTTCGTCACATGACGTTTGAATTTTAATTAGGGGCCTGCAGCATTTTATCGATGAATATTTTTATACCTGTTAATCACATTATTGATCTATCAATTGCTGTAAGTACGTGACAACAGAAAGAAATATCGGTAAAATACCGCGATATTTTAAATGTGTGAAGAATTGTATTCTGTTTGTTCACATCGCTTTAAACGTGTTTTTGTCACTTGAAGCATTTCCTTCAGTTTGTCCACGAAGAAGACGTATAAAAGGAATGGAATTTTAGAAGTCGGAATAATCAGTGATATTTTTCTCTAAATCATATAAACCGCTTTAGCAACAATATACTTGTGTGTAACCTACAAATGCGACCGTTCTACCTACTATTCAACTGGGATTCGAGTTTTATTAATTTTCCATGTAAATTTTCAGGTTAAAAGCACGCCGGATTTCAAATGGCGCATTTAACGGCGTATCTGTGAATTCATTTCCAGGTAAGATGGGAATGTAGCGGCGGCCCTGAAGCGTCTTTTTCAAGGCAGACTTGACGAATGTGTTTTCGTTATTTCCGCGGCCGAGTCATTTCGCGATGGTCCCCCGAAGCGCCTCGCCACTAGAGAGCGTGTCGCCAGCGCCTGCGAGCGTCCGGAGAATATCAAGCGAGACACGCTGAGGTGCGGAGCGCCGGCGGGGTGCAGGCGGCCAGTCTTCGTGAAATGTGCGCCGGAGGTGTGCCGTCTCCTTCTCTGAGGTTTTTCCCCCACGCCGTTCCATCCAGGCAGGCGAAGTCGTTGTATTTTTTTGACCATCACGGTAAGCATATGCCTTAAGTGACACTTTACAAATATGAGCAACCGCCCCCCCCTGAAAAATCGGTCTCTGCTCAGATCCAGGATCATCTCGCTTGATAAAGTAGAAGGGAAACCCACTACGATCTGGCAACTTTAAGCGCTTTACTATTAAGCAGAGGAGGTAAATTTAAGAAGGAGATGTTTTTTCCAGATTCATGTTATGGGAAGAGCTAGATCTTAAGCTAAATATTGGGGGGAAAATCCGGTTTTATTCCCGAGAACATAGGGCTGCGATCGTGACTGCGACGCAACTTAAAAAAGTATCCGTTTCTATCTAAGTTTATACATAACTGTTACATATTAGTTGCCTGGATGATCCTTTTGCGCGTGGAATATCTTAATGAGCCGTTATACGTTTTGATCTAGTTGTTAAAAACTTTTACAATGCGGATGCGCCGATAGAGAGTCGATCTCCGTGTGTCATGGTTGGCGAGAGAGGAGGTGGGTGGATGTCTGGACTGAAGTTAGATATCCTGCAAGCGTGCGTTAGGCGCAGCTTTAAGGTAACGATTGCCACGGCTGCAAGTAATATGATCTGCGGCGTACAGGGAGCAGTTCGCGGGCGCCTCCCAATCGCTCCGACTCGGGGTCTGTGTCGACACTGAGCAGAATGCCATACGTTTATTATATTTTGCTTAATTCAAAATAAATAGCATCTTTTTTTCTTCCTTATATTCATTTTTGGTTATGGTTACAGCACTATACAGCAATTCGTATCATTCTTAATACTACGTATGTAAAGAAAGGAAATTGCAAAATGTCTACTGATACGTTCAAAAATAATTTTAATGTGTCGCTGCTATTAAACGAGGTGAGACTTTCTGGTTAACATAGATCTATCCTCTCCAAACTTGCTGTGTCCTTATGTTTCAGTTACCGGATCATTTCACAATTCAGTCTTATTCCCTAATGTTGTTGTAGTGAAAACACTGTAACATAAAAGCACGTGTAATGAAGTACAAAATACTGTATTAAAAATGCCATTGCTATCTGGCTGGCTGTTGATTCCGTGGATTTCGTAAATTATTGATTCAGATTCCTATTGCGGGTATAAGCCAACACTTGTCTTGAAAATATCCCGAAAACATTTCTGTACTGGAATGCAGTTTTAATTTTTGTAATTGACTTATCTACCTTAAGCAGTTAGCGGTATTATATGTTTGCATTCATCCAAATTGAAGTGCCTCCTTATTGCATAAAGCCGTTTTATGTTGACGGGCAATAATTCCATTGGCACTTCAGATTTCATAGACGTTAAGGAGACATATTGCAAGGGACCTTCATTTTTCATTTCTCTCCTGGAAATGCCACCTCTGTCCCATTAAGAGAGCACAAAGATAACTAATCATTTGAGTTGGACAAGTCATCAGAGTTAGAAATGGTTCTCTGTTACCAATTTGAAATAGCATTGCGATGACGCACACACACACACACAAGGTTATGCAGAGGTGGAAAGTTCCGGTCCAGAAAGTAAAAATCCAGACCAAGATTTTGTTTCAACCAACCATTTCAGTACGCTGTCACTGTGACTCCTCGTACTCCACTGGTTGGTTAAAACAAAACTGTGGTCAGGATTTGTACTTTCTGGACCGGAACTTTCCACGTCTGCAGACATATATTGACTACATACCATTATATGGACTACATACTATAGCTATTTATATGTGTCTGTGTAATGAAGTCTTTAGTGACTGATGTGCTGTTTAAAAATAGTCACAAAATGGAGATTGTTTATTTCGTTTATCCTGTATTAAACCCTTTCATGCCAATCTCACGCATTAATTCAGCCTTATAGGATTAACAAGTCGTCCGTCTGCTAATTTAATTGTTTTCATGCTGTGACTTTGGGACTTGATCGCTGCTGTCAGTCTCGCTGGCTGAGAAGCATTTAAGCAGAATTCCTCAAAGAGACGGGAGCCTCATTAAAGTTCAGCAGGCCGTCTCTGTGTGCTAAAGCATTGAGGTGATTCTATTTCTTTTCTGTTAGCAGTTCAGGTTTTGCCTTTTAAATTGTGCTGCAGTTACCGTGCACCCGCAAGTGAAGATCATGATGATGTCAAATAAGAAACAAGGCAAAATGTGAAAATAGATGGTTTTTGGCTTCTGAAATTAGGGTCAGCTGGCTGAAAGGACTAGTTAAGGATGTAGTGAGTGAAATTAAAAGCTCGAGTTTGTTTATTTATTAGAAAAATGGTGATTTGGGCCAACAAGGAACATTATTCATCATGTGACATCGTCGGAATTTTAGTAAATTTATGGAGGTAAGACATACTTGGTACAGGCTATCACAGGTAAAGATGGGAGATTAGAAATTACACAGAGGAATCAGATGCAAAGGAAAATTGTAACTAAAGGGATAATGGTGCACTTCAGTCAAGTAGGAAGCAAAATCTGCTTGAATCAGTTTGGGTTTTAAGGACAGGTCTGTCTAAGCAGAGGAAAGACGTTGGGAACAGGCAGTTCTTCCAGAATTGGGATTCAGGCAGTGGTCTCAAAAAAATGAAGATGAGAGAAGTTAGATAAAGGCATAACCTGGAGTCTGCATTCATTTCAGAAGAAAACATTAATCTGTGCCAGCTAAGCAAGTCGCAGCAAGGACGATGTCATCCTTTAAAACAGCTGACAGATCATACACATAGCCAACGTGTAACTTAACTACTGATGAAGTAGTTAAGGAAAAAAGCACGAGTTAAAAAAGTCTACCAACCTGAGAACTAGTATATTAATAAAAACAGCTCTGTTGTTGAATTGTGTTAGGTAAAGACTTTAGAAGCAACAAGTGATATTTGATAAATGCTAGAATCTTCCCAGATCCGGCCCATTGCACGCAGAGTGGAAAAGTTAGATTTTGGACTGGAAAAAGAGAATGTCAGTACAAATGCAGGGTGCACGTTCAGGGCTATTTATTAACCTAATATTTGATGTGGGTTGAATTTCTACAGTAGCTGAACAAGTCTAATGTGGTTTTAAACTGCGTGTCAGAGTATAGTTGTTCTGTATGTAGAAGCTTATATACAAAACCATTTTGTATCAACTCAGCTGTCGGTCTGTGTTGCAGGGAAGGAAAATACCAGGTACTAGATAAAGTTTATCTTCTGCGGAACTTGATTATGGGAATTTGCATAGAGGTTTACAGGCCGCGGGAGTTGATTCAATAGCCATCAAAAAGATAATCCATTTTCTTTCAGATTTATTTCTTTGTTTTGGAAACAGTTGTGTTGTTGGGTTTTATAAAAGGTTCACTGGTCATTTGTCCACACACACAGCTAATAACAGATGTGTATAAAACATAGAATTTCATACATTTCAATATAGCCTGTGTGCCTTTGGGCGTCAGAAGGGAAGTTTCTTTAAACAGCAGGCTGGCACTTGTCAAAAGTTAAAATGTAGCAGGTCATTGGCACATGTTAGACGAACAGTACAGAAAGTTAAGAGTCGTAGGAAGGCGGTCCTTATTTACAACGTCATTTGTGACATTTTCCAGACTAGAAGCCGTAGAAGATATTCTCTTGGTGTGGCCTTGGTATTTGTTAGATGAAGCGAATCTGTAAAGCATCTTTCTCCTCTGGAAGCTTTGAAGTTTTTAAGTCTCTGTGTTGGGTTTTATAGTCCAGGCTGGTAAAGAAAATGCTTTGCAAGTCAGCAACCGTGATGGTAATGCATGGAGAAATTGAAGGGAAGAATTGGGATGGAGCGCTTTGATCAACAAAATTGGGTTAAATCCACCGAGACGTCAAAAAGGAGGAAAACTGGGGCTTGAGAAGAAGCAGAACACAGGCAGGACATTACAACCACAGACTTTAAGGTATATATATGTAATATAAATGTGTATATGTATGTTTAAGTTGTTGTTGTTCTACTGCTGTTTTGGGAAGCATCTGCCACATTCACGTCTTTCAGACAGGTATTCGGATGTATAGAATTCTTCCACACCTGAGATGAAGTGAAGAACACGAAACCAGACCTGCCAGTCACTGTAGTCCCATCAGAATAAAGGTGTGATTTTTCTTTCTTGGCAGTGAACGTTCCAGCAAAAAAAAAAAAAAAAAAAACAGCATTACTCAGAAGCCTGTAAACAAAGCACTCAGAACTAGTATGTTAATCAGTACAGGCAGCCTCTGGGTTAAAAACATCTCACATATGGACAACTCATACTTACGAATGGACTACCTTAAAGCGTATTATATATACATTTGGGTGCGCTACTTTATGACTCTCGTGAATACATTGCGTGGTGTCAGCTATTTGTCTGCTTGACGTACGGAACAGTACTATGTGTAGCGACTTTTATTATTAAACTATTATTAGCGTCGTTATGTACCATGTTATTGTCTTTCAGACTTACCTACAAATTCGACTTTAAGACAGACTTAGGGAATGGATCTTGCCCGTAACCCGGGGACTGTCTGTATACCGTAGTCGTCTTTTTTTGTCGTTACGTGGTTCATTTGGTTTAACTTGTCTTACCATGCATTTTCAGATTAAAATTGCGTATGTTTTACAAATATCGCAGTGGTTCCAAACAATTATCCATTGAATTATCCATCTCAAGGCAGCTACTGAAGTTTGAAATGTCTAGTAACGATCGAGATTCCTTTAAGAATCTTTTGTTTATCTGGTTTTTGTTTGGGAGAAACGCTGAAAATTGGCTTCGATGTTTGAAAAGGAAATTTAAAATCTGCAAATGTGACACACTTCTCTTCCATTTTGGAGTGTCTCCCTTTGCATTGCTCTTAATTAGGAAACATGAAAGCAAGTAGCTGGACGTTTACATGGAAGTGTAAATATGCAGAATTCCTTATAACGGAACAGTTTTTGTTTACGAGTCTGTTGGAATGTAAACAGCATCTAAAGTTTTCATTTTTAACTTTTCCAGGGCGTACTTTAAGATGTGCCTGTGAAGACATACAGGACAGTGAAAACAAAATAAATAATTACATAAAATCAGGCTCAGACCTGTCAGTGTCAATACTGTGTTATAATAAATGTAGATAAAAGTGGATTTGGATGAATAAGCTGGAAATGCGACAGAAAATGACTTAGTTTTCTTTCTAGAAAAAGTTACATCATCTGCTTCGCCGAATTCGAGGGTGGAGATAACCATTTATTGGCTAAGAAGCTTAGAGGTCTGTTACTATACCCAGTTATGGCCAGGGTACATTGTTAGTGTTCTAAAAAGACATTTTTTATATTGACGATAATAGAATCTTGTAGGTTCCTGTGCTGTATTCCGTGATTGTCTTGTACGCTGATTATTATTCCAGATGCTCGCTGCCGTCCCTTGAGGAGCACTTGTGGAAGCAGAGAGGGGCGCTTTTCCAGTCTGCTGCCACCGTCTACATAGCACTTTGCCTCTGGCGTACACGTGTGACATTAATGGGGTCATAAACCCTTTTACAGCTGACGAGGTTCACGTACACGACAACTCCGCTGTGGATTTCTATTTTGTTGGCAGCTCTTCCACTCGCACGGATGACATTAGTAAGAGTGACGCAACAATCTGATGCGGCTGTTGTGTTTTCTTCCAGGGCGCCATGGCAATTCTCCTTTGCGTGAGTCTGTCTCTGATTCTCCTCCCGCACGTGGGACCTGTGAGGAACTGCCACTCTGGGTGTCGTTGTGAAGTGGAGAACTATGGGCTTTTTGACAGCTTCAGTCTGACCAAGGTATACTGCAGTGGCGTGGGAGCCAGTTCAGCCCCCATTCCCATCCCACTAGACACATCTTTCCTGGACCTGTCCTCCAACTCCATCTACACCATCACAGACTCCATGCTCACAGGCCCCGGGTACACCACCCTCGTCAGTCTGGATCTTAGCAGAAACTACATTTCCGAAGTTCACCCCAATGCACTTTCCAGACTACGATATCTGGAAACCTTGGACCTTAGCCAGAATTCTCTCGAAGATTTGACGGATGGGGTCTTCACAGGCCTCCCACTGACAGAGCTAGATCTGAGCAACAACAAGATCCAGGAGTTGAGGCTGGACATTTTCTCGACTAAGGCCCATGGGAAACCCATCAGCGTGGATTTGTCCAACAATTTGTTGGCAGTTGTTTCTCGAAGACCGCACACAAGCCCTCCCAATATCAAGAGCCTAACCCTGTCAGGGAATTTACTCAGAACTGTGCCTGATCTTCGTGGAATTCCCCTGAGGTATCTGAACTTGGATGGAAATCCGATCTCAAGTATTGAGAAGGATGTATTTGTAGATCTGAAGGATCTGGTCCATTTGTCCCTTAGTGCTCTACCTACACTCACTGCAATCCAGCCCCAGAGCTTCAAAGACCTGCAGAACTTACAGGTCCTTGACTTATCAAATAACCCTAAGCTGGATTCATTGAATCCAGAGATATTCACTGGCCTAATCGTTTTACAGGAGCTTAACTTGTCTAAATCTGGCGTGATGTCATTGCCAGATAACATTTTAAGTTATGTGCCGAGTATCCGAAGTCTTTCTCTAGGGAAAAATATTCAGTGCTGGAAGACCCAGAAGCAAGGCCAGTTCCATAGGCAGATCGGACAGACTACAAGTGGGGAGGTACTTACCTGTGATGTCAGTGACATCAGTTTATAAGGTTTTATTTTGCAGTATACTATCTATACAAAAAGACCTTAATTTGTGCCTTTATGTATCTTTATCATAAAAATTATGTATATATATATTTTTTTTTCCTGCTAAACTTGATGATTGTCTTTTGAGGTTTTATTTCAGTATAATTTAATGACGACATACCTTTGCACATATGCATATTAAATCCAAGCAAACTGCAGCTTTTAAAACAAAAGCTAGGAAATGAAAACACTGTGGATGACGATATGGACTGAGGTTTGAAACGAAAGAGTTTATCCTGCGTTAAACATGCTAAGAATACTGACCATCTCTGTGCGTTTTCTTTAGGAAACTTGACATGGCCGAGTTCATGTCTCATGCCTTCCACACTCTGATGAAAATCTGATTTTACAGTGTGCAAATTCTGATGCTAAAGGATAGTCTCCACCTGGGCATCGGCAGACAGAGCAGAATTAGACGTAAGCTTAATGTAATCTACAGTCCCTTGAAATCACATAGCTGGATAGCTGAAAAACGACTTATGTTCCTGAGCCAAGACATTGTATAAAAATATGCATTAGCTGAATATATGCAATGGAACACAAAAAGCACCTAAATCCTACTGTCATTGATTTAGTACATTATATTTCTATTATATGTCTTGTATTTTTTTAAGACTGGGCTAAATAGTAAGAATGACATATTGAAATGTATTTCAGTATTGCTGAACGTCAGCATGTATTTACACAGTATTTGTCCCACGTATTTGTTATGGAGAAAGAATATCGTTGCCTTAGCAGAGCACACCAAGCAACAAGATGCTAACATTGTTTCAGCTGTCCGTTTCGTAAGTAGCTGGATGTGTAGTGCCGTATTCATGAATAAATTTTTGGTTTTTGCATAAAAGCCCCCTTGGGTATGGAAGGAACAGAGCTCTGAATTTAAGGCGTGTTTTTGTGAAACCCTATGTACTTTTGTCTTACATGGTTAACATGTTGCCTAAACATATTTTCCCTCACTAATGTATGGTTTGCTACCCCAAGAACCAATGTATTTGACTGTAATCAGACAAATAACAGACAAAATTAAGCTACTTTACCAATTTAGATGGAACATTGACAAATTTTGTGTATGTGTGTGTGAGGGCCAAGATACATAAAATGTAAAAATGTATTAGGTATATTTTCAGTGAGAAGGGGGTGGGTACATTTCCTGTGTTTTTCCACTGTGAATATAAATTTTATTTATGGTACTCTTGTCTTAATTCTTGGGATGTAATAGTTGGTTGCTATAACTAATTAAAATGACAATTTTTATCCATTTGAATTAAAAAGTAAGAGTTCATAATTCTGAAGACTAGAAACATATTTAGGACTTGATTTGGTTAGGAGTCACAAATAGCTTCACCTTTGGTTTGCATACAGTTAACATGACCAGCTTAGTCACTCCACCGGTCATTGAGAACAATCTCAGTTTTCCTCTTCACTTGGTAAAGGAACCAGAACACCCTGACATGTACTTTCATATTACACAGCTTCAGTGTTTCCCTTTTTTCATGTTTGTATTGAAAAATAACATCTATGGAATTATTTCTGCTGGCAGAAAACGAGCGAATGGCTAAAGTAAATCTCAATGAAAAATACAGTACTATTGAACCATTATATTTACTAATGTTGATCTTTTTCATCATTGTGTTTTACCTGATATGAGAATTAGCATCACGAATGGAAATATGGCATATCTTGAATAAAGCATCATGAATCCTTAAGAAAATTTTTGTATGTGGATGTCAACACATTGTGTGTATGTATATCTTACATGAGAATTAAAGGATTCTTCACAAAGGACTTGGTCTGAGTGCACTGCAGAGTCAAAACAGGCAATTTCCTTTTTTGTTGCTCTAAGGGGAGTCCGCTTGCTGGACCCATCTACATTTAATATCGTACGCGTGTTGCTGTATAATCACAGCTAGCCGAAAACGCAGCCTGGTTTTGCGTCACTGTCTACCACACTCGCGGGTGAAATCATTTTACACAGTATCGCTACTCCCCACCAGCCATGTTGGGCGTGGAAGGTGGGGTCCCAGAGAGCTATTCTCAAGTGCCAGCGTCAACAGAATTTCTGCCCCCTCCCTTAGCAGGATCCATTCCACACAAAACAGAGGTGTGGTGTGGATTTTGAAGCTAGGGACTCAAAAAGGGGCGAGGTTAATTCGATTCTATTGGCTCAAACTATACTTGCCCCTCAAAAAAAAAAAGAAAAAAAAAAACGTCTAGTTCCAGGTCTGTGTAGACTGCCGACTTTGTGGGGACATTTTTGCAAAATTTTTCAAAAAAAAAAAACACTAGACGACACTTTGTGACACGTCCTCTAGGAATCATGAGCTGAAGGAGCAGGGAAAGGAGAGTACAGACGTTGTCCAGAATTCTCTTTTGTGGAAATCTTTCTGCAGTCATTCCCACAGCAACTACAGGTCTGTGTGACAGAGACCCACAGCAGACACCCTTTGAATTTCTTGGTGCTCAGCCCCTTTCTAACTCTCAAATCATGCAGTGTTTCCCAAACCAGTCCTTGGGGACTTGCAGACAGTCCATGTTTTGGCTCAGTTCAGGTTTTGCCTACTGGGAGCTGGGAGGGAGCAAAAATGTGATCAGTCCCGCGGGTTGCCAGGGACCAGGTTGGGAAACAATGCTTTAGGGATGGAGTAGTAAGAGAGTAGCTCAATAGGTAGTAAATCTGAGGGATGATCTGAGTCCTCTCAGCTCTGTGTGTAGGATTTACAAGTCCCCTCTGTGTTTGCAAGAGCTTTCTACATGCATGGCTTCTCCCCACAGTACATAAGCGTGGTTTCGGCCAACTTGTGTTTTGGAATTGCCATTAGTATGGAACTGGGAGGGAGCGAAAACATGGACCGTCTGTGGGCCCCCAAGGAGCGGGATTGGAAATACTGCTGAAATGTATCTATACCTCAGCATAATACAATAAGGGTAATTGGATGCATATTTTGCTGGAGGATATACCTCAAACATGATTATACACTGCCACGTCCAGGAAAAATGTTGGATGTTGTCCATCACAACTGCAGAGAATTGTAATCTAATTAATTTTATTTATCCAGGATAAGTGTACTTTCAATAGACATCTTTTAAGTACTTTAGAAGCATGGAAAAAATAAGGCAATGATATTGTGGCCCTTTGGTCTAATAAAATTGGTCATGCTCTTTGTACGCTGCTATTATGCATGCGAGTGTTTGTTGGGGGCCAAGCTTTGAGCTGCCTGCTCTAATTAAGATTCCATTTGTTGGAAGCAGACTTGTATTGTGATGGGGCTGAAGGCCCTTCTCCTTATAGGAGACTTGTTTTATACCTACAAATGCGAGATTCATGAACTGCCACTCAACACATTCCTCTCTCCTTTTGCCTTTACCGAGATAGCAGGTTAGTTAGTGAGGGAGGACTTCTCTCATACATACCTCACCAATCACAGATAACATCAAGCCAGGTTGGTCATGACAGGAATAACCTATTTTATCCTAAGTGGTTATACATTACAAATGAGATTTTATTTCACATCTGCTTTAGTGCCCTTGGACTACAAATGAATTGAAAGTCAGGATGGATAGAGATTCCCATTGAAGAAAAATGATGAATAAATGCCTTTTCACATATGCACAATCGATTTATCGTGATAAAACGGTTGTGGTAAAATTTTACCTTGTATAATGATTAATGGTAACAGCAGAAAATGTTATGGTCCAGCGTTAAAGTATTGACACACTCACACTAGCGGCTTATTCAAGGGCGTAGACTTAGATATAGAAGATAAGGTCATGTCCCTACCAATATTGTGGGGATTAGGTCCGTAGCCAGAAAAGATTTAAGGGGGCGGTGGGATGGGTCCCGAAATTTTTCGTGTGGGGTTAAAGCTCCTTATTTTACTACTTGGCTACGTGCCTCGTGGAAGTATCGTATATGTAATTTTGAGACACCGCATAGCGTGTTCAATAACGACACTAAATAAAATGGTCTTGCAGACGGTTTTAGTCCCACGTCTCTAACCCATGTAAGGAGGAAGGGATTTCGATCAAATCAGACACATTTTTTAAAAATCGCACGTTTAGAAGAATTCCTCCGCCTCCCCATGGCACTTAATAATGGACGGTAATGTACGATGCTTATTATTACATTAATTTCTACCCCTATATAGTGGTGCCCATGGCAATCATGCTAACGGGATATTCACTATCCTCAAAGGATGTGCTTGTGTTTCTAGAAACTGTTCCCTTTATGGAATAGCTGTCAGCAATTTATCTAATAAATTCGTTTCACTAATCTTCAGGCAAAAAACAACCACGTGTGTATAAATGAGGTTTACAGCGGTAGTCGGAAAGGGAAGTTTTAAAGTATAAGGCAAAATCCACTCGTAAATAACCGCAAACCGTACGGATCCGGGATGCGTTTTTTCTGTTCCTCCTTTTTACCTTTCAGATGCCCCATCTACACGTTTTTTAACTTAAAAGCATTCAAATAATTGTGTTTCGTGTAATTTTGGCCTTTGTATAGGCCCACATCTTTTTTTAAGTTCGTTTACCCTGGGGGCATGAACGGTTGACAATATACCTATTTATTGTTACACTGTAACCTCTCTGTAAATACATTGTCTGTTCGAATCAACGAAGCAGGCACAGGCTGCTGTTTGTTTGTCCCAAAGTTTTCCTAACCATAGAGACCACTGCAGGTGACCTCAGACTAGCTAAAACAACGACCGCAAAGTGGCGCGGGAAATTACTTCGTCTCCCTTACTCTCCATGTAATGGAAATTGTGACATCGCAGGTTCATATTTGTCATTACGATCGAGGCATAAAAGCAAAAAAAGGAAACAAAACGAATAGCAAATCAATGATAAAAAATAGTAGGCCTAGCAGCAACAGCAATAATAACATCCTCTGCAGAACCTTTACTGTTCGTTGATTCACAGCTTGAGAATGCATTCGTCTATTAGGCCTAATGCTAACACAACCAATAACAATAATAAAAATTAATAAAATAAGAAAACACTAATAAATTATTATTAGTATTATTAATAATTACTACCACCACCTACCACTATGTTTATTATTACTAATTTAAAAGTTAATTCGTATTGATGTATGCTTCCATTCCATCAAAGTAAAATCGCACACAAAAAAACCGACCCGGCTGTACCTGCTTACCTACGGTCATATATCCCGCCTACTTTCAAATCTGAATAATGTACCGTTACTATGGTAATTTACCCCCTCCTCCTCTGAGGAACTACTTCACTTTCTTTTCCATCATGGCTCCTTATGACAGGCTGGGGTACTGGGGCCGTCCGACATCGACCCTGGACTGGTGCGAGGAGAATTACGCCGTATCCTTCTACATCGCGGAGTTCTGTAAGTTAAACCTGTACATGCTGATGCCGTGAAATAAGCTAACAAAAATGTAGGCCTGCTGAAAAGCAGGAAGGTGCTCTATTCACGGCCCTTTTTCCTTAATGCACTACAAAGCACATGACTACTCTTTTGCTGGAATACTTGTGTGACACTTATACACACTTTTCATTATAACGATCAGAGTACTTATGAAAGCTGGTTATTGAATGTTAACACCGGAACAATCGTACAGTTCAAGTTACAACAAGCTACTCTCCACGCAGGCGAGCCGGCAATGTCAGTCATTTTGTGTTTGTGTGTAGAAGACTATTGTTTTAAATTAACTACATGATATTGCAGTCCTCAGCACTATAGTTGTTGTATTGAATATCCCGCTTCACGATGCAGGAATGCACGGTAGTCGCTACTTCTACAGTTTTATTCCAATCACCTTGTAATAAGAAATGTTTGCATTGCTTAACATTTGTGGTTCTTGTCTGGAAGTTACTGCCTTACTGTGTTGCAACACCTCGAAAGCGGTCCGCTAATGCTGCCCTGATCCGAACCATCCGCGTCCACTTTCGTTTTCGGGCTGCAGTAAAAAGGTCCATTGAACTTCGTCCGTTAGCTAATGGCCAGACCGCAAATACACGCCTGGCGCCAGCCGAGATTAACCAGTCAGTCTAAGTTTGCGATAAAAACCACAAGCCACATTATCCTCTGCTGAACCTTTATTGTCCGTCGATTCACAGCTTGAAAATGTATTCGTCTATTAGGCCTAATGCTAAATGTTTACACCGATAAGTTACATTGTTGCGAATTGTGCATGATCGTCTGTTACCGAAAGGAGCACTTGGTAACATTGCTGACCAGAGGGGGTCCCCCCCCCCCCCCAACCCAACCCTATGGCCCCGGGGCAGATACCCACCAGCCTCCTAGCTACTGGTTGAGGTTATTGCAATGTGATAGTAGCCTCTATCACTAATTAAAGTGAAATAAGTGTGGACTGGGATTGCAATAAATACCCCCCCCATTCACACAAACAGTTACGTACAACCTTATGAGACAGGTGTGATTATATCTGGAAGCAAACAGGTGTCAGGGTATGATGCAATCTTCATTTTCACTGTTATTTATTTGAAGTTGCCAGCAAAGCTTTTGAAGTGGTTTGTGCTGTGGGACATGATCAAGCGCACGTAGCGTCCCTAGATATGGAGCTGACCGTGTTTATAAAACTGTTGATGCGCGTTTAAAATGTACTTGAGAAGTCTCGTTGGTAATCAGAGTTACAGAATTTGAGGTTAATGACGTATAGTCTGCCACTAACCTCACGTGAATGCCGGTGTACTGTATTTTAATCGCCGCCACTTTAAATGCTGATGGAGCTGACTGCTAACCAGACCTGAAGCCAACCTGCTGTTTTCCTCTCTACAACTTGCAATCGCGTCAGTCTTTGCTGACGTGAAGCAGTCCAAAGCACAGGAACTATCCTTCGGCGTTTCCTGGTTGTAGTTTCAGCCCCGTTACCCTCCGGCACTAACGACCTTCAGCAGTGGATCGTTCTGCCTGCAACTGCACTAAAATATATTAGTTAGGTCTGGCCTCTCGTAACACCTGACAGCGTAAACATTAAGTCATTATGTCTTTGTCGTCTGTGAGGTCAATTTAGATGTAAAGTATACAAGTCCACCGGCTGATTATGACTTAAGGTTAATTAAAAGCTGCTGCTGTGCCATACGCCGCGTTGCAATTTGTAATGCCTTCTTGGAAATCCCATTTTAATTGTAAATCGTTCACGGTAACCATTGTTCCTAATGGTTATTTTAAATTAACAGGTGACAGATGCTATTTTGTCATCTCCACGATGATTTCTGGTTTGAAACGCGGTGGTGCTTTCGTGAGAATGGTTGAGTCTACTGGTTTTTTTTCCCCCTTTGTAGACAAAAACACAATTTCCTGTGCATAGCTTAGCAAAGTGGAGCTTCAAGCCGCGTTGCCGTGAATAATGTTGTCATCAGTGTGGTTATTCTGTCGGTGCTGCGTATTTTATGTGTTATAAGTTATTGCAGCTGACCTCGTTTTCTTTCACTTCCAGATGGGGGTGGGGCGGGTCACATTTTATCAAGATGTCAGCTGGGCTGAAGGCTTTTTGGCATGTAGGAAACTACAATCGGTCACTGTACAAATACAATCAATCGTAAACAAAGGAATGCCTTGCATTAGGACGTAGCACACCTACGTTGTGGTGTTAAACCTTGTTTTGGCCCATGAAGCGTATATGGAGGTGACAGTGAGAAGCTGCACAGAACTCACACAACCCGGGGGATGCCGAGGCATTTGGGGCTCCTGGCACGCGAAGCTTGTTGGGTGGCAATGACCATGACTGGTCACCAGTATGTCAACCTCGTGTTTCTAAAGATGTGGGTTCATTTTCGTAAGCAGGGGCAGAGGCTGTCATAGAAATGACTTAGCTGGCATGTTCGTATATCCTAAACATGCCCACGCGACATGTCCGTGGTGGAGGTCATAGGGCAACGAAGGGGGCAAGGCTGCCACTCTCTGCCATCCTGATCTCAGCTGGCCGCAGTGAAGGCAGGAAAATGCACTGACGTACTTGCTACAGTCCTTTTGAGATCAGAATGATGGCGCACTGACTGCTGAATGAGGGTAAACAGAAATGTACAGCCTCTAGGCATGTGCAGTGCATTTTTTTGCTCCAGAGCTTTGCTCTCTAAGGAATTTACTGAATGAAAGCTGGTCTAGGTCACCTTATTCAAGCGTCACCTGAGAATGGAATGCGATATGCCCGGGACTGGAAATAAAAGCATTCCAAGGATTAATTGTATATTTTGTGCAGCTGCTCCTAACACTGATCTAATAGCGTGCTTATTTTGGTCCATATTGTTCTCAGTATGCTCTGCATTTTTGTCCTTTTTTATCAATATTGCATGTGCAATGAGGAACAGAGGAACATGTATAGAGGGTTACAGTAAGTGTAGAATGAGCTTGAACAAAGTAATGTAGAGGGCCAGGTCTGTGACAGTGACTGAACATTTGGACAGGTTTACACCCCGCCTGAAGTCCTTTACCCGGGTATTTGATGTGAGTCATCGGTGAGCTGAGAGGGATGGCTGTACGGTTGCTGAGTACTATACTATAGGTTGTGCTATTCTAAACTAACATGACCGGTTAGTGAGGATTTGAGGAACTGGTTCCATAGACGCACTTTTGTCTTCTATTTCAAGCGACACAATGTTTGTCTGTCAAAATAAAAGTAAAAATATTGAATCAGCTCCCCTCCCTCTACTGGGGTGACATATGGTGTTTCAAAATAAACAAACAAGCTCAAAAAAAAGGAAAAAAAAAAAAAAAAAATATATATATATATATAGAAACTGTCTAAATATGAATTTTTGGGGGTGTCCTTAGTTTTAAATCTGATTTTAAAATCTTGGTTTTTGCCGTGTAGTTTGTCACTTTGTTCTGGACTTTAGGGTACACTAATGGAATAAACAGAAATTTCTGACTCGCACACACAAAGAGAATCTGTATTTGTTTTCTTATTACTTTGGCTCGTCCCAAGCCTTAGTGAGAGACACGTCACTGATTTCAGCATGTCAGCAAAGTGGAACAATGGTTAGTGCTCAGAGTCAGAGCTGGCGAGAACAGAAACTGTCAGGCATCAAACAGCGATTCAGCTTTTTTGTTTTTTTCCCTGCAGTAGGATGCAGAAATATGACTTTTTTCTCTGCATGTCAATGAATACAGTTGCCACGTTTCATCAATTCGGAGCATAATGGTGTTGAGAAAGAAGAAACAATGCATTTTGTTCCCAAGTCAATGGTATTAATGCAGATTAATATTGGATTGAGGGAATGTAATTTCACAATGTGACCAATGTGGCACATTCTGTGCCAAAATACAGTCAGAAGTCTGGACACACCTACTGAAATTCATTTGTTTTTCTATAAGATATTCACCCTAAGCAAGCCTTGAGGTTATGAAGTAAGTATAATCTTGTGAACAAATAAAGAGATGGGGCGCTCTCACAGATGACGTGGCCTCCACAATCCCCACACGTAAACCCTATTGAACTGGTTTGGGATGAGTTTGATCGAAGAGCAAGGTAGCCAACTTGTGCCCAGAACTTGTGGAAACTCCTTCAGGGATGTTAGAGAAGCATTCCAGGTGGCTACATCTGGAAGCTGGCTGAAAGAATGGCAAGAGTCTGCAATGCTGTCCTCCAAGCAAAAGGGGGGCTATTCTGAATAGTTCAAAATTAGCTAAAATTTTGAGTTGTTTAACGCTTTTATTGGTTGTTGCAATATTTGATATGTATTCCTTCATTGCCTGAAGGCCTTTTGTTATAAGGTGAATAGCATAGTTGAAATAGTCACATAATAGCAGGTACATCTAGGTGTGACTTTTTACTGGTACTGTACAATGTTGGATTTAGTGGAGATTTATGTGCTGTTGAATAAAAATAAATTTAACAAAGATCCTGTACATTATACATTTATGATACATATTTTATGCTTATGTATGTATATATTTATATATTCTGTATACACAAGTTCAGCTAAAATGATTGTGTACAGTAAATAAGGGGGGAATTCCTGTGCATATAGCAGGAAATACATAAAGTGCACAAATACACGCAACAGTGTCAGGCAAAGTCAGGACATGTAGAGCAAACCATTATGCATAGTCAGGGGTTCAGTAGGGGCATGGATATTCTGGCAGATTCAAGGGCCCCAGAAATTCACTGGGGCCCTTCAATATGTGAAATTATGAAGTTGCGTAATGGGGGGGGGGGGGCGAAGGTGACATTTTGTCAGTTGTCAGAGATTTTCTAGCTATGCACATGGTGCAAACACATCTAAAGAAACCTAAAATGATAGAAAAAATAACTTCTTTAAAATGAATCAGTTTCACAAGGACGTCATGTCTTTGGATTAAATTTAGTACAAGCCGGGGTGCAGGAATGAGAGAATTGCAACGTCTTGCCTTGAACCAACTTGTGCCCAGAACTTGTGGAAACTCCAGTTTTAACCGGGAGTGTCTCATTTTGCAGGGAACACAGTCAGTAACCTGATAATGATCGTTCCTCCACTTTACGGTGCCCTGCAGACTTTCAGAGATGGCATTGAAATCCGCTTCGTCCTCGCATTTCTCGGAATTGCTGGTAAGCATTGCTCATCCTGTCCTGGCATTAAACCATTAGATAGATGTTTGTCGTGATATTTATCTAATTTTGACAATCGATGCCTATCACTTGTATTATTTTGTTTAAATGCATCGCTGACATTTTAATCCAAGGATTAAATGGTCTATTTGGGAGTGAATTTGAATATGCAACCTCCCTGCCAAACACAATTTTGTTATCATCAGTGAATATATTTTTCTTACCTTTTGAAGCTGCTTTATGAATATGTAGTAAAATCCTGATTGCAATTATGATTCATCTCTTTCTGAGGACAGACATTTTATCGTGAACAATAAAAGAACTTTTGTTGCCTTTTAGGAATTGATCGTTTTAAAAGCAGAAAAGTGCAATTAACCTTTTGTGTTAATCATGGCATGTAATAATTGTGTTATCCTGTCATACTCCACGCTGATTGATAGTACACAAACCGTTAGCCTCACTGCTTCTTAACTGTACTGCCAGTTTGTAATTTTCCTGATAGCTGTGTTTGCATTCAGCTGTATTCATTGTATTAGCTGTGTGAGCTGCATTTAGCAAGTGCATGTAAGTATAAATAATGGGTTTTGCAGTATCGTTCCTCAGAGAACTTTCTGCTTCACTTTCAGCTGTTGGCATTGGATCTTGGTGCTTCCATATGACTCTACAATATGAAATGCAGGTATGGGTCTTGGTGCTAACACATGACTCTACAATATGAAATGCAGGTATGGGTCTTGGTGCTAACACATGACTCTACAATGTGAAATGCAGGTATGGGTCTTAGTGCTTCCATATGACTCTACAATATAAAATGCAGGTATGAGTCTTAGTGCTTCCATATGACTCTACAATAT
>JAODJW010000036.1:11023732-11041507 GCA_026777045.1 Hyperopisus bebe | reverse complement strand
ATGAGTCTGAACCAGATCTAAATGTTGTTCAGAAATCCCCACAGATCCATAAACCGGATCTGGCCTGGCCCCTATCTACACCAGAGTCAAACGTTAAAATCAGACTGGGGCCAAATGGGGGCAGTGAATGGTTTGGTGGGTTAAGTCTCTGTGCCTATCATCAGAAGATTGCTGCTTCAAGTCCTGGAGATTTAGTAACATTCCTTATCTGGTTCGAAACCAGAATCGGACAAGTATTGGCCTGTCGTGCAAAAAGACACCGGGCCAGATCCGGTTTACAGTTTCAATATTTGGTTCAGATCCAGTTCAGACTCATCTTGCTATATGGGCCTTGCTTTTTCAATAAATAACCAGCCAGCTTAAATTTGCTATGAGATTAGTTTAAAAGAGCACAGTAAGACTCGCATTTTAAAAATGAATCAGAATAAAAGCTTTTGCTACACAGGTAAACTAGTATGTGTTTTGATGTTTAATAAGCATGACCTTTTCTTTAATAATCATCTGTTTTGGAATAAATTCAAAGACAGTGTACCATCATGGTAGGTAACGGCATCCACTTCATCGCCAATCCCCGGGAAGTCATCCTCGATAGATCGCGGATAGCCTTCGTCCATTACGCCGCGGCTTTCATCGTAGCTAAGATAGAATCCCGTTAAAATTTAGCCCATGCATAAAAAAGGTGACGTGGTCTAAGAACAGTACATAGGAACACAAAAATGGAAATAGCTGTTGGTCAAAATGTAAGGTAGACTCACCTCCAGTAATCCTCGTCAGTGAACAGGAGGGTTTTGCCCGTGTGTCGTATGTAAACGGCCGCATCTATTTTGCGAACACTTTTCGGGAGGCCTAACTTGTGGATGTACTTTGGGTATCCTTCAACCAGGGTATATCCATTTAACGCCCACATCCTAATACCTGGGGGAATTAATACAACAGAGAGAATCAATAGCCTTCCTGGACAGTATATTTTTTTTATTTTATTTATCTACCCATACATTTTCCATATCTGCTATCCCTAACCCGGGACTGGTTGGCAGACCAGAGTAGGACACAGACATTCACCTAAACTGCATGTCAGACAGTACCAGGAGCAACTCTGAATGAAGACAAGCATGCAAATTTCATACCCAGGATCCTGGAGGTTGTGAGACTATAGTGCTACTGAATCACTGTCAGCTTGTTTCAGTAATTTTATGTCAGTATGCCTCACATACATCTATATTTTCAAACTTAATGCTTAGGTCTATTTAGCAATCATCCTTCGATCTACACAGATGTTTCTGTGGCATCCTTAATAATAAAACTGCTTTAAAAAAGATTACACTCAATGTCTGTTGCCTATTTCAGTGGTAACAATGGAAAATGAGCTGACTGGAAAGGAGCAAGACTGAACCAACCGCTGAAAATGAAAACCAGGTCTTTTTCAGGGTTTTCGTACGCTGCATTGACTCTGCTCGGAATCGACGGCCAGGTAGACTTGATCAGTGTCTGATCGGGCTCAGGAAGCTGGGGATGTAGGCGCCAGTAGAACCTTACAAAAAAATGAAAAGTCATACAATGTTTATCCCTCAAGGAACAATGATGTTTCCATTGGAAGCTGTTTAAAGGTAAAAAGTACAACTGGTGTTGACTTTACTTGTCTTTGAAGAAGATCGTTTCTCCTCTGAGTTCAGTTGCTGCGTCGAAAGTCAGCTCCGGGTCACACTTATTTGGGGCATCTGGTTTTGGTTTCCTTTTACGGGAATTGGGGTTTTTGCCTGTTGCAGTCCAGGATTAGAACTTTAATGCACAAAAATCACCCAACCCAGCAAGACTACATTTCCAACATGACACATCTCTTTGAACACCTTTACTTTATTCATCTGGCTGACAATCTTCAGCATACGCTTACCGTAAAGTGCCTGTATACCACTTATGTCATCCTCAGACAAGGGGAAACCATTTGAGTAGGAATAGACTGGAAACATCAGAGCGCCTGGGTTAGAGGAATGGGACAAGCCAAGAGCATGGCCAAACTCATGGCTAGCAACCAGAAACAGGTTGTACCCTTAAAAAAGGAGACATGGGGAAATTCAGTTAATATTTAAATTCACCTAGAAAAGGGTGGAGTTTCGATGAGCTCACTGCCATTAGACTTACCAGCTGAATCATTTGACCATGTCTCATCCTCATCAAAGTGCGTGTCACCACCCATTCCTGCTCCAGGAGGGTAGGCGTGCGCCAGGAGTCCATTAGGTCCATCAAAAGGATTGAAGTCACCATGTTCTGAAGGAAGAGTTAATAATAAGGGTGATTATAAGGTGAAAATCATACGACAGATGGACTCATCCTTAGTAAATGGGACCAGGGACAGTGATCTGCTGTTCGGTTGGAAACGACAATGGTACTCATCTCACCTTTGGCCCCGAAGCTGATCATAATATCTGCAATCCCATCATACACTTTCTTGAACTTCAATGGAGTCACATCACTCCAGACACTCAGGGCATTGTGGATAGCTTTGTCCACATCTGACTTCTCCATATCTGGAGTGTAATTTGTAATCCTGCATATTTCAAGGACAAATATAAAAAGAATATTTTTATACTACTGACAATACTAAATTGTTAGCTATCTGCCACTAAATTAATATTTACAAAATACTCCTGCATTTCCAAATTTCTATGCCATTTTACCAAGCTGTTTCTTACAAAACCATCATGTGTAATATATTTTCAATATATATTTTTCTATTTTTCCATTTTACATAATTATCCATTACTTAACTGTCATTCCCAGAAATCCAGCAAATTATCAATTTGCATACATTTAGGTGTTTTATTCCTGGTTTTATTGTACATCATTGTCTGACCGAAATTTCCAGCAATATTAATGTTAATGTGATTATTAGTTAATGAAATGTAAAAATGTTTGTTCATAAATGTCGCTCTTTTACTCTATTTTGCAGCATGAGTTAATGTTAATGCCTTTTCACATCTGCCATTATTTTCAGATACGTATTATAATTATTTTAAGAATTGCTTTAAGCTATTTAAATATTGGATGGTTTGAATTTTTTAAAAAAATTTGAGTCAAGGTACATTGTGAAGTTTTGATGTCCACATATTTAGCAAATGGCCATGTTTCTTTTTTAGATATTTATTTCTGTACTCCTATAGCCTTAAATTGTTATAATGGCAGGTATTACAGCACATGGTGGCACCGTGGGCTACACTGTTACCTTGTGCCCCTAAGGTTGGGGGGGGGGGGGGGTATATTTCACCTCCTCTGCTCCCCTGGAGTTTGCACGTTCTTCCCAAGTCACAAGGGTTTATTATTTTTAAAGTTGTCTCTAAACTGCCTGTAGAATTTGACTGTGCATGTGGCCTGAGATGGACTGGTGTTCTAAGAGGGGTGTCCCTCAGGGAAAAGGCTCCGGTTCCCTCCATGACCCTGCCTAGGAGAAGCTGATGAGTGCATGAGAATGTTATTGGTACTGCAGATTAGAGGCCTGGATGAATTCAAGGAATCTATTGTCTTGTCTTGTCTTGTCTTAACTGTGTCTGTACCTACTGTTTGTACAGCATGTGTGCAATGGCAACCCGAGTCAGACTCCCTGTATGTGTCAACATACTTGTCCAGATAAACCTGATTGTGATTTTGAAGGACATTCATGGTTATTAACAAAATTCTATATCCTATCTCACTGTCTCACCTGAATGTCACATTTGTTGTGGGCCATTTGAGATTCCTTGGAAAGAGATTGTATTCTCCCACGTCGGGGACCCCACATCGCGGCATGTTCATCACATCCAGGGTGTTGGTGTCCAGGTTTCCTGTCACCCGCAGGCCAAAGAAAGCCTGCATCTCACGGATCTTCTGCCGCATCACGTCAGAAGTCTTCCTAACTCCTTGCTGCCCATTTGGAAGATTGTAGAAACTATGCAAGTATTTCTACAGACAAAAAGAAAAAGGAATGCTTTATGGCTATGACCCATCTCCGTTTATACATTTTTGTATGATCCATACAGAATTATCAATGGAGTTCAATGATAAAGAAAGAATGGACAGAATTTTAAAAACCATGTCATGTTTTCATCAGGAATCATCCCATCGCTTACAAATTTATTAGCATTGTAAACATTGTCTGAAACAATAATGTTACAGTTTATTATTATTTTTACCTATTCAGCAAAAGATGTCCTCAAAAGTCATTCCTTACTTACAGGCTTAATATGGAAAGTAAATGGCTAATTTAGCTAAAATTATATAGTTTTCTATAGGCATATAAAATATTTATGATAATATAAATAAAACAAAAACTCAGAACTCTGCTAAACATTAGCCAAACATCCACAGAAATATGTAGAGTAGTTATAAATTAATATATATTTATAATTCATAATACATTGTGTTACATAAATACAGACGTTATATGTTCCGTTTGTTACCATACAAATAAAGCATGAGGGTGCACTAACAATTACACAAAAATGTCCTGTTTAAAACAAACACAGAAGTTGTTTACAGGTCTTTGCTTACCTCAGCTAATAGCCATTCGTCGATTTCTTTCTGTGACTGTTCTCTTGATAAGGGTGCTGCACTAGAATGCGCAATAATCAAAAGGAAGATGATGACGGTGATTCCCATGTTATCTGTGAAGACCGCTATCATGAGCCTGGGTCAACCTTGAATGCCGTGACCGATATTTATAGTGCCTCTGGTGGCCTTTTCCCTCCCGTGATCCAGTGAGTAACCCAAAAGCACCCAACCACTTCCTATAAAGTTCCCAAAACAAGGAAGTGCCTGTGGTAAGAGTCTGTTTAACCACCTTGAAGTCGTTTGCAGATTTTTCAAGGTTAAATGCTTAGTCAGATGCTCCCCCACCGCCCCCCCCATGTTTTTTTTTTTTTTTAACATAGTATTTGAAAATGTGAAAAAAAAACTAAATTGACTCAGTGGAGTGGAGAACAAAAAGAAACTGAAATTTACTGCTGAATCTTGAAAATCGAAGCTTTGGCTTGCGCTACTAGGGATGAAATGAACCAGAACCCACAGGCCATTTTTACACTTGGCTTCTTAAAATGTGTCTTAATACACAAAACCAAATGCAGAGCCTGCACCTGGAATGAAAGCAATTTATTACTTAGGATAATCATGGCCACTTGACCATGTGATGATTTTATCATGCAGTATGAAAAAAAAAACTTTGTGACGAGTTGTCCCAGCCAAACAATTTGTCACATTCAAACAACCTTTGTAGACCCCCAACTCATAAGGCCGTTCTGTATTTTGTATTAATATTTTTGATAATCGTCCCCTATTGCCTCCCCCCCCACGCCACGAATGACTGCGCTTCCATGCTTATCTGAGTAAGTCGCTATATCGGTCCCAGACGAGAAACACCACAAAAAATGGAGAAGCCTGATTCTGTTCTGTGTTCTTGTGAATGAAGACTATCTGCCATCTTATTTTATAACGGAACTGCTAACTAAATGATTGGCCGACGCTACTGAGCTAAAAATATATCACAAATGTGTGTTTTTGTGGGTGTCGCCTCTGCCGTGTGTGTGGAGTTTTCATGCCCCCCCATGTAAAATGGGTTCCCTTCAGATAATTTGGTTTTTCGCTACACTCTAGATACATGCAATTAGGGTAAATCATGTCTGTGAATTGCCCATAGTGTGCAATAAGTGCATGTGCCCAGTGCTGGACTGGCATCCCAATCACGTTGTACCCAGCCTTGTGCCCTGTGTTGCCTGTGATAGGCTCCAGGTCCCCGCGCCCCCCCCCCACCCTGACAAAGATATGTGGTTAGAAGATGGATGGATGTATGTATGGATGGATGGATGGATGGGTGGATGGAAATGTTATTGGCACAGTAGCTTAGAGATAAAGGACATGGGTGTCATTTATAATGGCAATTGACATCCTGACCCAGAGTGTCACCTGAATGTCACATTTGTAATGTATAGATAGATTCATCATTTAATAAACCAGATTGAACGGTGTTATCTTTGAGGAAGGTATTGCGACATCAGATGCTCAATCACAACAGCAAAACTGGAACTGCGGGGGTAACATCTGTTAGAAATTAGGACAAGTTATAACAAGCTACTCCTGTTACAAAAAAGGTGATTAAAGGATGACAGGAATTTCTAAACTCTAACAGTAAACTGTGAAAAACAACCACATCGTCCAATAACCAATTTTGTTGTGCGATATTTAAAGCTTTCAAATGATGCATTTAAAATGGCATTTGGAAGTGAAATTAAATCATTTGCAGGCCAATAAAATTAAGGGCTTTTCGGCAAGCCTAGCTGGACCCTCTACTGTGTGAAAAAGATAAACTAGCACATTCACAAAATTATGAGTATGAATGCAGATGGATGAATGAAAAAAATAGATATATGTACCATGTCAAGGCCTGTACAAATATTAGCTGATGGCATATTATTTGATACAATACTTGACATTGTATCTCATCTTCTATGGAGAGCACATATTTCTGTGACATGTACAGTATAGTCATCTTACCAATAGGTATAAATAACTTCAAGTACCACAAATGTTTTGTAACTGTAGAGCTAAAGGACAGGACTGGCATGCAGGAGATGTGCCTTGATAATCTGTACTATTTAGATATTAAATGGACTGGGGATAGTGCTGACTTTGACCCTGATTAGATATTAGCTAGAGTGGCGGTAGGCTGTATGGTCATAAGTATTCCAGTTCAGCCCCAGCTAATTCCAAGGGCTCCTGAGTGACAAAGGTCCTAAGAAATTTAGAACATAACTGAATTGGTCTGGACCCAATAACCTATCCCTTAATTGGGTCCACAATCGCTACACTCTCAGAAAATGGGTAAAAATGTGTACCTTTGCTTGTCACTGGGGGGCTGTGCCCTTGTAATTGTACCTTTAAAGGTACAGAAGATCCCAAAGGTACAAACAGCATCGATGGTACTGAAATCTTCCTCAGAGTCCATTTCTGTACCACAGAAAGTACAATTACCTACAGCTAAGGGTACAATTGGCAGACCCTTGAAGGTACCGCCCCAGTGACAAACAAAGGTACACAATTTTACCCTTTTTTTCTGAGAGTGTAGCAGCGCCCCAGCACCCAAACACAGGTCCTGGGTCACAGTCAGGCAGGCATCTAAGACCTCAAGGACTGGGCCCACTGCACAACAGAGATTAAGAGTAGGTTCTATGTTTTCATAACGGCACATTTTTTTGCAGATAAGATGCTCATAACTGGGTGAGTAAATTTTCTAATTTACATAATCCAGCAGAGTCATGGACGTGGAAGCTTGATTGAATTCCCTTTTGAGCAATGAAGTTCTATTTTAATCTTTCAAACTAGCAAAAATAATACCAAAATGGCCCAGGCCTGAATATTGATCTTAGGGACCTTCAAAAACAATCTTAAAGTTCCAGAATAAAATGTTTATGTCAGTACCTTTATCAGTGCTGTATAGCTGGAATATGACCAAACTGTTGGTTACAGTCTCAGAAATAGCATAACCAATGTCTGTGTGCAGGTAGAAAACATAAAGCCATAAAAAACACTCATTAGCCTTACTTTGGTGTCTTTTTCTTCTTTGTGTTATTGTTGGAACTGAAAGAGCAGTTTTGGATGTTCGCTCTGTTAACACGACCTGTTCTGCCCCAAGGGCGCTGCCAAGCTGTTCTGCTAATGTAACTTTAATGTGGTGTAAACACTTTACATATCATCTTTGTTCTTTAAGTTTAGTTTTTGTACATCACGATCATTTTAAATCATTCTAATCTACTGGTATTTCAGTCAACAACTGTGTCAGAGTAGGGCAATAAACGCAATTCTCTCTGGCCTGAGCTTTAGCCTAGCTTAGCCAAGCTACTGCTGTGTGCGCCTTTGCCCTTCTGTACATACTGCATGTGGAACTTATTTCAAAATATGTGTCTTCTCTGTCCCTTCCTCTGGTGCCGATGATGTATTTGACCTGTATTTTACAAGTAAAACATCTTGCTGTATGCCTATAATTAGCAAGTAGCACAGAAATATCTCCACGCAAGCTAGACAATATTCAGTAAAGGTCATATAGAGAAACTTTTTTTGAACATCAGTTGGAATTTTGAACATATATGAATGTAAAATGATTAATTTTTAGACTAATGGGGATACAATAAAAATGACACGCACACACACACACATTAGAAATTGCTTAGCAAGCAGTTCTTTTTTATTCTTTTGTTGTTTGGATCATCAGAACTGTTTTTTTTGTCATCTGCAAACTGCTGAGACTAAGAAGAGGTACAGCGTGCTTCATTTGAACCACTCAGGCATCTCTGACATGACCTTGAATCACATTGCGGGAAATTTCCTAGGATTTTTTTTTCTATTTGAAGAAAGCAGCAGCATGCAGACTCAGTAAACATCTGGCACTTCTGAGGGGGAAACTGGAGTCATGCTGCTACTGAAAATGCATGTAAACACAAAATTTAGTCAGGGGCTAGAAGGCAGCAGTATTAATTTCTAAATGAGAACATCTTAATCGAGAAATTAAAGTACAGAAAGACGTTTTATTTTGATTTTTTCCTCCTGGTTTGCTGCAATGTTTAGAACCTTAGAAAAATATTTCCATTGCTCAATGACAGACGTGAGGTAGACATACAAACCCCTGTTTTTCATAACTCCAGAACTTCTACACTTCTGATACCAATGTCTATTTATCTAAGAATAGTTCATATATTTAAATGATTCATACTTGTGCTGCTTAGCTTGTACAGTAGTAATACAGTTCAGGTGTAAACTGGGTCAGAAAAAAAAACTTGCTTGGGAGAGAAAAATGTACCGTAATACAGCAGGTGGCTGAGTAATAGGAGGAAGGTAGTTAGGACAGAGGTAATTAATAATCAGGTATTTATTTCATTTTTTAAAGTTACATCATTTTTTATTAAATCTGTCTATCCATCCTCCGGCTCTGGACCAGTCACAGAGGGGCTTGAAGTTTATCTCAAGCAGCACAGGATACAGGGTACACACACAGGCTCTGGGCAATCCTCCATGGAGTGTGGGCACACGCACACACACAGGCTCTGGGCAATCCTCCATGGAGTGTGGGCACACGCACACACAGGCTCTGGGCAATCCTCCATGGAGTGTGACAGAGCTGCTTTAGGGAGATCCCCTCTGTTCCATTTTTCATAACCGCTTATCCGGGGTCACTTTGAGCTCGGATCCTCGATCCATCTTCTTATCCCATCCACTAATCCCAGTCAGAGCCTTAGGAGCCGATGCCAGGCAGGATAAGCCTGGGATACACTCTGGGCAGGATGCCAGCGCTTCTCAGGGTGCACAGACACAAACACTCACACATACTATTTAAGGACACCAGTTGTCCTAACTAAAACTAAATCATGTGACATGGGGAGGACATGCAAATGTCACATATGGAGGGGGATTCAAACCCTCGTCCCACTGTGGAGGCGGGATTCAAACTCACACCCCACCGTGGAGGTGGATTCAAACTCACACCCCAGCATGGACGGGGATTCAAACTCTCACCCCGTGGCTTAGGGGGGGTTCAAACCCCCATCCCACTGCAGAAGGGAGATTCAAACCCCAGCCCCACTGCAGAAGGGAAAGTCAAACCACCACCCACCACAGAGAGGGGATTCAAACTCCCACCCCACCCCTGGAGATATGAAGCAATGATACAAACCATTGAGTCATCATGCTGTCCAATCTTATACACACAGGGCAGGAGATAATCAGGATGGGCGAGCCATGATAGATAGTTGACCCTGGTAAGAGATCATCTGCCAGAGGATTGTAGCCAGTCCCCAGAGATACAACCACATTTTACTGTATTAATATCAATCCATAAGAGTGTTAAATACCCAATGTCCCCCAAACAAACAGAACAGACAGTGAACATCAGGCTTAACCAGCCCTGCCCCATGCTATTGAAACAATTACATAGATACTAAGTCATTGCACCTGTTATTGACAATCACATGCTGATATGATGTATTTTCAAAAACCTCAAAGGCACCGTTAGCTAAACAAAAATCTTTTAATTTTCACAGAGAAGTATTTTTCTTCATAATGTGCATTGCACAAAGAAATAAATGCCTGCCTAACTTAATTTGTTTCAGAGCAGTCATATACATCTCATACTATTTGTCCTAACTTCCCCGTTTCACAAAACAGAAAAAAAACTTTGCAATGCTACTCTGTGGATAATGATTGGCAGCATGGTGCAACGAGGTAAATCCATGTAAGGAGGCCAGTAAGAGCGCTCTCAAGGCTAGGATTACACTAACTGAATGTTTTTCTCAGAGTGAAGAGCCTGTTTTTGTGTGTCAGTGGAGTCTGAGCAGCAGCACACATCCATACCAACAATTAGGACAAGATATGTACAGTATGTATGTATTCTTACCATACTCTGTTGCTTACAAAGAACTGTGTCTAAGATACAGTACTGTGCAAAAGGTTTAGACAATCAAAGAAATTATTTAAAGTTATTTATCTGGGTATTAAGCGTATATTTGCTCAGAAGAAAATCAGAGTTTAACATTAGATTGTATGCAAATGAACAGTAAAAAAAAATCAAGAATTTCTTCTGTTCTCCAGAAAATTATTCATTTTTTGTTCAGAATTGTGTATATTGGGGCCATTCCCTGAGCTCGCTGTAACAACAGAACGACTCCCGATTTGGTGTTGGCATTGCTGGAGACGAAAAAGGGGCTTGCGTCGTCATCTTTCTTTTGAAAAATGAGGTCGAAAGCTCCTGAGTGAAGACTAGCACCGTACAGGCCGAGCATTAAAAACAAACTGAGGCCGTGACTGAATACGTGCGACGCGGTGAGGCCATAGTTGCCACGTCATGTTGTGCAAGCGGTTGCATTTCCACACTTTGGTGGGCTGGTGAGGCAGGTCAGCATTAAACAATCTCCCAGGAGTACACATTGAGCAACAGCGGTGTAAAGTCCCACATATAACAAAACTGAATACTGAAGAGTTGCACTTATACATAATCTCCTGGAAAGCCATGGTAGAAGATGCTTTCGACAACATGAAATGTGATAGGAAGACAAGTATAGAAATAAAACAACAAATCCCTAAGGATTACAATTTTAGGCCTCACATCTGACTGCACATCTGACTATTGCAAGCTTTGCGTTGGGCTTTGGTGGTTCCAGTATCTTCCGCGGAATGATACACAGATTTCACAGTGGCATTGTGATGCGTCTTCTTAAAACCCGGAGGAATCCCATACAATAAAAATAAATGAAAAACACTTTTAAAATTATATATATACATATATGTGTTTGTGTGTGTATGTGTGTGTGTGTGGATTATGTTTATATTACATTTTGAGGACCAAATATCCCCCATAATGTAATAAAAACTTGTTATTTTGATGTCATGGGGAACATTTTTCAGGTCCCCACAAATATCTGTGAATGCAATCAAAATACTAAAAAATCTGATATTTTGTTGGGTTAAGGTTAGGGCTGGGTAGGAGTTAAGGTCGTCATTTTGAGATTAAAGTTTTCCCCATAGAAATGACTGGAGAGTCCCCACAAACATATAATTAAAAACCTGTGTGTGTGTGTGTGTGTGTATGTGTGTGTATGTATATATATAAAATACACAGTTGCCTCACACCAGGGTTTGAGTCTTTGCCGTGACTCCATGTGTGTGGAGTTTGCATGTTCTCCCTGTGTAGCTGTGGGCTTTCCTCTGTTTTTAAGAGGCAGACTCGGAATCTGGTCATACATGCAATACATGGATGAAAGCAGGTAGTTTCATAAATGCAAATTCATTGTTTTAATACGAGGAATGACTTTATTAAACCGGTTACATAACCTGCACTATTTCCAGAAAAAATATTCAATAACATTAATATACTCTAATAACCTGAAATGATGGAGTCTTCAAAGTCAAATAACTTTCAGTACCCCAGGCATTTGCTGGCTGGTCCTTCAGCTTCTCAGAATCTATTTCATATCTGAAAGCGGCTGACTGCTGCTGCATCCTTAATCATGGTCTATCCCACATAAATTCTCCCCTGTGGCTTTCAGTTCCCCATCAGACCCACCCGGAGAACATCACTATTTGTAAAGAGCTAAGCTGCATATTGTATAGCTCACGGACTAAAATACAAGACTACTTACATGTCTGTACTACACTGTGTTCTTGGAGATGAAATTACGGGACTTCCAGTTTAAAATGCATAAGCTATCTATGTACGACAAGCACAACAGATCATATTATCTGTTTGTTGTTATTCACTGTCGCTAATTCAGCTCTCTTACCCCAACTTCCCCATTCAGTATCTGCTTATAACATAGATTGCTAAGTCAGCTCCTTTCAGTCTTATACAGCAGGATGAGGTAGGTCCCATTTCCGGCCTGTACATTGGACACAGCTGACAGCCAGTAGTAATGGCTGTTTCCTTCACTCAGTGGCCACCAGCGCGACATGGAGATATGAAGCTTCTCCAAGATTATAGCTTTGCTGAAATTCTTTCTGGAAGTAGGATTTAAAGTTTTAAAATTCACTGCTGCTCAGGGAGCAGAGTTTTTTTTTTCTGTTGCTCCCCTCCAAATTTGCTTCTGAAAACAAACTCATTTACGGGATGGACAAAAATATCCTCAGTTCCATGGGATTAGCTGTGTCATTACAAAGTCAAATGATGATGGAAATGCGAGAGTCTTAGGAGTTCATCTGCATTGTTTGCAGGCCAATGCGTCACAAGGGCAATCAGAATCCTGCGTGCAACCCTGTAACGCTCTGCAGCCCGTCCGGGCCCCCCCCATTTGCGAAGCACAGCGTAATTACATTAAAAGGATAGTGCTGTGAACTGATACACACCTACATAAATGGCTGTTAAATATGTTTTTTAGCCAAGTTTTTAAATTTCCGTCAGGACAGAGTTGTGGTATCCTGACTTCCGTCCTAAATTACCATATTCTATCTGCGCAGAACCTAATTCCTATGCATATTTTGATTGGCCTTCAGCACACAGATTTGTCACAAATTGTAGCAACCCTGAAAGGATGAAAAGTACAAACCACGAAACATCCAATAATCTAACAAGAACCCCCCCCCCCCCGTTTTTTTTTTTTTTTTACTATACGAATGATGCATTGCATCTGGAATTAAAACTGACATGATATCTCATTTCTTGACCCCTCCCTAATTCCATCCCGCCATTTGAGGCTTCTTCGGTTTAAGTGAATATGAGTCATGACACCAACCTATAAGACGCTCACGTTTAGCGAGATTTGGTGTGAAGCTGCATGGTTCCTTATCTGTCTGAGTTCATCCTATCCTACTTTTTTTTGTCCTACCTTAGACAATGAACTATCTTTTGCTTCCCTGGCCCTGGGCTCTGGTTTTAGTGCTGAACCACGCGTCCCGCGTGGTGGCGGCTCTGGAACAAAGCAGAGATCAAGAAACAGAACTTCACAGAGGATCTGCCGCCAGGGACCTGACACTAGCTACAGTAAGTGTGGATCTCCTGCTGAAACGACTGAATGAAAGACTGAATGCGCGTTTCTTGTGCTAAACAGAGCAGAACCTGAGCTGCACATAATACTGTAGAAATACTCGCCTGCCAGCACTGCCAACATATAACTAGAGGTCAGTATGATGTTGTGAGATAATGCAATACATGCAGTCTTTCCTTATAATAGGTGTGGGTGATGAAGGGATTAATTTATGAGTGTTAATTAATATGCAATGAGGTAATGAAAAATTTTATTTGCGAATAGTTTTATCATATTCCTTACATTCCCACATGTAATCACACAAAACGAGAGCAGGGAGGGCAATTATGAATATAATAAATGCCTTGGTTGATAATCATTCAATTTCTGTGTGGAAAAACTGTCAGATATTAAATAATGTGAGTTGATAAAAGTTTTAAAGGTCACACATAAATATTTGGCACAGGTCCCTGAAACAAATAGATCATTTCAGTATATTCTTAATCACATTAGGTTTTTTTTGTGTGGTGTGTGCCTGGGGGGTAAGGACTTGGCACCTAGGATCAGAAGGTTGCCGGTTCAAATCCAGGGGTTGAGCTCTTAAGCAAGGCCCTTAACCCCGAATTGCCCAAAGGCTGCTGGATGCTGAGTGACCCTGCATTGTGACCCCCAGCTGACTCTCACCTGTCTGTGTGGCTCATGGAAATCAAGACCAGAACGATGCAAAAAAAAAAACAATGTAATAAATAAAGTCACTATTCTAGAGTAAATCACAAACTAGATGAGTTTATGGTAAAAGCAAAGGAGCCCTTCTTTACTCTAAATGATGCATCATGTGATACATTATGCAGTATGTTTAGAAGGACGGTGTCCAGCAGCGACAGCATCACAAAACAGCATTCTCTATACGTCATTCACAGTGTGCTGCAATTCATACTGAGCCCAGCGGCTGCAGAAGGTCAAAAAATGACAGAGAAAAACAGAGACGCAAAAATTCTTCTTCTTATATCCCTTTCGAGAAGTTTGCAACACTATGTGTTGAAACTCACTTACAGTATTTAAGGTCTGGAACTGAGCGATGAGTGAATCATATGCAGGGAAAACAGCCCAAATGCCTGTGGAAGTTGTGCCAAGACAAGTAGAAACAGTGATTTGCTTTGAATTCAGAATATATGTTGAATTTAATAAATGCACGGTTTTAAAATAGTTCTTTTCAATGATTTCTCTGCGCACAGACTTTAGAAGTGTGAGGTTTTTGATGGTGGGAGATTCCATTGGGAAAGAAAACAAACAGCCACCTCGCTCTGTTATAGACTTTTCTTGGTTACACCTGTGCCCCTTCTGATGTCAGGAATACCTCCGGCGATATTACGGCCTGCAGACAGAGCCCTCCTGGCGCAGAAAGAGGAGTGACTCCTCGCTCGGAGACAGATTGCGAGACATGCAGCGTTTCTTTGGCCTCAATGCTACCGGCAGCCTGGACTCAGAGACCCTGGGGGTCATGAAGACCCCGCGGTGCGGAGTACCTGATGTGTTGGATTATACTGACAATACTGGGAGCAGGTGGACCAAGAGGATCATTTCATACAAGTAGGTCTTCTTTACCTGCACAGTAACATGCTGGACTATCATGGCAGTATTGTACATAAGCAAGCTGCACCTTCCGCCAGTTTTCCTCAAATGCATCCAAAAGAAGGAGCAACTTGGTGGTGCAGTGGGTAACACTGTTGCCTCACATCGAAGGGACCAGAGTTTGAGTGTCTTGTTGTGTGGAGCCTGTTCCTCCCATGTCATCATGGGCTTCCCTCCCCATAGTCCAAAAACATGCTGATGTTAATCAGTGTTACCAAATTGTCTGTATAGGTATGAATGGTGTGTGAGTGTGTCCTATGATGGCTTGGTGCCCCATCCTGGGGAAGTCCCTGCTTTGCACCCATAAGCTCTAGACTCCCTGCAACTCTGAACAGGAGTTACAGAGGATGGATGGAACATGGAGAGTTGGACCAAGCCAAGAATGACTTAGTTTGTTCCCATTAGCAAAAAAAAAAAAAGATGATATCAGTTTTTGGCCTGTTGAGATGCTATGGGACCTGCTGTACCACAAATCAGCCACCAAGAGCATGAACATTATTTTCAGGAGTCAGGGTCTGAAGGATGTTTTAAATGTCTTCATTTCTCCTTTAGGTAAGTGCTTGCATACCGAATTCAGGGTTCTGCCATATGCTCTGGTAACATTATACTCAGCCACTGTCTTATACATTGCTACTGTCTTATACATTGAGAACTTAAGGAAACATTCCAATGAAGAGTTTCACACTGTGTTTCAGCATTGGCAGATACACAAGTGACATCTCTCCCGCCACTGTTGACCGCTTGATTGATTCTGCCCTCAACGTCTGGGGAAGGGTCAGCCCGCTGACCTTCGTTAGGTCATTTTCCCGTGAGGCAGACATCATGGTGGATTTTGCAGCCCGTGGTAGGTGAGAATGCCGGCGTTAATCCCATCATAGGGTGCATACACATCTGTAGCTCAATATGCATCTTCTTTGTGTTTGCCTGTGGGAGCAGAACACGGCGATTCCTACCCCTTTGATGGGCCCCTGGGCACGCTAGCCCACGCATTTGGCCCTGGGGAGGGCATTGGAGGCGACGCCCACTTTGACGATGATGAATTATGGACTGCTGGGTCACATGGTAATTTTGAGGCGAGCTAAATGACTTTTTCAGCTTGACAGATTCATTGACCAGACACCAGGACAAAAATGCAATTGCTTCTAGCAAACACTGCTCATTGTTTCCCATGTTAATTACTATTTACAGAAGGTTCTTGTTTTTTTTTGGCTTTCACACTCAGGGTTCAACCTGTACCTAGTTGCAGCACATGAATTTGGTCACTCCTTGGGTCTTGGGCATTCTACTAACCCAGAGTCTCTGATGTATCCTACATACAAGAGACAAAACCAACACAACCTGCTTTCGAGGGAAGATGTCGTTAAAATCAATATCCTTTATGGTAGGGGATCTCTGTCATCATCCAATATCGGTGGGGGTTTGTGGTCTTGCAGTTAAGTAAAGGGAATAGAGTTTGTTGAAAACTGATGAAGTGCTTTGATGTGATATAGGAACAAGAGGAATCCTGCCATATTACTATTCAAAGACAAGTTTGAGTCCCTACTACAACATCTGGAATCTAGTTCCTCGGTATCCTCTTCTGATGCAAGATAAATGCAACCCAAATCTGTCTTTCGACGCCGTTACATCAGTGGGAGATGCCAACATGTTTTTCAAAGACAGGTAAGATCAAGATCCCAGAACCCAAAATAAACAGTCACCAATAAACCATGACAAATAACTGTAATGTAAAATGGCTTTGGGCAAAAACTTTGAAATTAAAAGCTCACCGTTTTTAAATTAATTTTGGGAATGAGAACCGCAAGTTGAAAATTTGAAAACGTACATCGACAAATGAACTTTGTCAGTCATTCATTTTTCTTCTCAATGAAGTTATCTCTGGATCAAGTACGATCAACAGTGTGAGACTAAAGAAGGTCCAGTCAGAAATTTCATCCCGAAAATTGACTCGAACATCGATGCTGCCTACTCCATTCCCCAACGGTCCCTCGTTTACCTATTTAAAGGTACCAGCAGAACTTACCTACATCTTTTATCACCCTGGGATGGGTTATCTGTTGATGGCTTCATATTCTCTTCATGCTTCTATCCCCCAATCCTAGCATCCAAGTTCTGGACCATGAAGGGATCCCAGGTGAGAAAAAAACCGAAATCCATCTACAAATTTGGGATTTCCAAAGAGGTGGAGCGTTTAGACGCAGCGGTGCATGTGAGCGACACGGGGCACACTCTGTTATTCGTCAAGGACATGTACTGGAGGTAATGTATGCCCTTCAGATACAGACACAGGGCCTGGTGCGGCGAGCGCACACTTTGGCGTTAAGGAAAATTTGATGAAACAAATTTTTACAGTTACAATGAAAACCGAAGAGCTATGGTAGACTCCAAACCTCGGTATATCAGCGAGGATTTCCCAGGGATAAATGCATCAATAAGTGCAGCGGTCCACAAAGACGGTAAGTATATTCCGATATATAATACACAAAGTATACTACAGTTGATCCTTCCTCATCACAGGGGTTAGGGGGACAGGCCCCTACATAATGTCTTTTGGCCCCCTTGGCGAACGAACCAAGCGTAGCGAAGTGAAAAGATACGAGAAACGTGAAATAGAAAGATCACTCTGAAAGATCCATAGAAAGATCACGCTGAGATATCACAGAGAGGCTTCCATACACAC
>JAODJW010000036.1:10997077-11013437 GCA_026777045.1 Hyperopisus bebe | reverse complement strand
TTCCAGCTCGTTCTCCTTATTAGCCGTGACATGGGGAGGCTCCAGTGAGGACCCCCTCCGCTCTGCCCTACCCTCTCTCCCCTCCCGGCCTTTGGCCTGTGGTTTCTCCCCAGCCTCTGGTCTGCCGCTCTGGTCCTCCTTCTTGGAGCCACCGGGCTTGGATTTGGCAGGCCCGGCGCTCTCAGCCACAGAGAACTCCCTCCTGTCCACGATCTGCTGCTTTCTCGCGAACACAGACCTGCCGGAAGCTTCCGGCGGCGTGGCCTCCGTCCTCACCGTGGCGCTCGGAGCTTTCGCCACAAGACCGGAGTCACTTTTGGCGTGAGGGTATTGCGTAGTGTCGCCCGCAGCGCAGTCCGGGGGGGTCCTCTCGTTCTCAGGCGTGGTCAGACCCCTGGGGCATTTTAACAGGTCGGCTCTAGCTGCCCTGCTGGCCCTGAGGATGGTCGGCTGTACGGATCGGATCTTAGGGCCCCGGCTGGCCGAGCTGCCAGGACTCTCCTTGGGAGGCTGCCTGCCAGGGGACGTGGTGACAGGAGGGGACGAGGTGACAGCAGGGGACAAGGTAGACGTGACGGCGGGGGGCTGAGAGACGACCATCTGTGGTGTCACTGGGGGTGACGGGGCGTTCCCTGACGGCGGGGCCGCACCCGCGGGGCCGGGGCTGTCGGCGTCGAAGCACAGCATCCTGCGGTGACTGGGAGCACTGGGGCCCTGGGCCGCCTCTGTGATGGTGGCGTCCGAGAGCGTCAGCTGTCCGGGGCCCTGGGAGGGCGGGAGGGGGACAGCTGACCTCAGCGGGATCTCAGCCTTCGCCTCCACGCCAGACACTGGAGCACCTGCTTTACCTGAGAGGCGAGAGAGACAATTAGCCTCATTAACCCAAATTAAAATTAAAGTAAAAATCCAAAAAAATAACAGACAGGAACGGTTTAGAAACCCTTCACTGTACAGGAGACATCAGTTAAAACAAGAAATAATCAGCAAGTCTAAGATCTGCGTTTATTAATCATTTTATAATATATTAGTAAATAAATTCACTTACAATCAAAATTTAGAAATGTATAACAAAGATGTCTTACACCTGAATTTACTAAAGAGCTTGTAAATGTTCAATAATAACCAATTTCTAAGTATGCTTATTAACCCCTTATATTTGAAAATATTTTGTAAATACCAGGAGTAAGATATGACTAATACATTTTGAAATCTGTTGGTGAAGCTATTTATATATTAATCTCTTATCCAATGATTAATAAAATGACTGACAATGGTTTATTAATAGTCAATGAGCAGATATTAAAGTGTTACACAAGTATTTAATCTGTCCTTCAAAACTGCACATTATACCACAAGTAGTTCACTTTATGGACGAGCGAGAATACGACACTCACCAGAGCCTGCTGGTTCCTTAGGTGCCAGTCTGGGTTTGGATTTGGAGCCGGGTGTAACTTTCGCAGAAGTAACCGGCAAGGTCACCAGCTGTGCAAAGACGAAATGTTTCACACGAAAAATAACAGCGATTAACAATGAGCTCAGGAAACATGATTTGGAGTTACCTGATTGGAGACTATGGTAAATGTCCCGGCATTCTTTTGACCGACCACAGATGCTGGTACCATCATGCTTTGCAGCATGGGCTGCACGGGTGACGTTATGATGAGCGTCGAACCTGAAATTACAGAATAACCTTCAATTTCTTTAAATATTTTTTTTACGACAAATGTGCAAAAATGTATCTGGAAAAAATGCATCCAGTGCAAATGGGAGACAATTAAGTGCGATTTGATCTGCATGGAGTTGTTAGTCATTTAAAAATCTGGAAACAATGCTAGAGGCCTACCAGATGGGTAGGTCTTTGAGGCATCTTGCGTCACAGAGACGGGCCGAGCTCGAGGAGGAGTTGCCAGGACGTGTGTGGGGCTGGTCACCGGGCCGAGAGGAGAACCGTCGGGCAGAACCACCACGCTAGGCGGGTGACTGACCATCGACTGATCCGTCACGATGAAGTAGTTGCTGGAGCCCCCATAAGAAGCTGCAGAGGGCAGCAACTGGATAAACCCCCCTTCGGACACCAGCTCGCCAGGAAGCGAGAGTTGCAGGTTCTCATCCACACCGGCCACAGGCTCCGCGGGTTTGCCGGTGAGTTCCGTGCACTGTAGACAGCTGACAGCCTGCACAGTCTCCTCCGCCGTCACCGAGAAGCCTGAGCTGCCTGGAGCTTTAGCCGGGGACTTAGCCGGCGAAGAGAGGATGATGGTGGGGACCTGGTCGCCTGTGATGCTGGACACCGCCTGGCAGAGGGCAGAATCTCCCACCTGCTCCTCTTGCTCGTCGCTGATGATGATCTTCAGCGAGACTATTTTACTAGTGTTGGGTTCCTTGGTGGGGGACAAGGCAAGGGCAGAAGACAGTGGGAGAGTAGCTTCAGGTATAGAAGCTGAAATATCCTCAGGAATATGGGTGATCTCTTGTGTCGTTGCATCACAGCTTTGTGCACCTTGACTAAGTGAGGGTGGACTCTTCTGGGAAGACGGGGAATGTTCCAGTCCTGCTTTCTGGTTATTTACAACTGTGATGTCAGTATTAATGGGCAAAGTAGGCAAGCCTTCCGGATTTTGGGGTTCAGCAGAATGTTCCGGAACATGAGGAACCTCAATGGAAAAACCCAACACAGAGCCTTCAGCCTCCTCTAAACCCAGGCTAATCTCAGATGTCCTCTCCGCAGGGTCAACCTCTCTAGCCTCAGAGGGGTTCCTCTCAGACTCGCATGGTGAAGTTTGACATGGTCTTCCTCCAGGATCTTTGGAGGCCTGGGGGATCTGCTGGATCTCAGACTGAAGAATGAACTGCCCAGCGTTCTCTTGCGATGTGGCATCAGATGGTTCGTCGACATCCATGCTTGCGTCTTCTTCTGGATGGATTTCCAGGACTTTCTCCACTATGGTTGTATTAGCGTCTTTGATGGGGCTGCCCTGTGGGAGAGTCCTTGCCTCTCTATCGCTACAGACTAAGGTTTTGCCCTCGGTCGAAATTTTCATCTGAGACGGCACCCCGGCATCTGGTGTTACATCACTGGATGGACGTGGAGGATTCACGGCTTGAGTCGTCCTTGAGGTGCTTGAAAGAGGGTGTGTGATTTTCCTACTTTTCTTGCTTTTCAGCTCCTGTACTTTTCGCGCCCTCGTCTTTCTAGGAGTCTCAGCGCTGGGGGCCGAATCCTCAGGGCCAGCACCTTCAACACAACGTCATGACAAATGAACAACACAGGACCAGTGCGATATCGGGGAAGCAGTGTGGTTCATCACCCGCAGATGACACCCATTACAGAGAGGTGACACCCACCTTGATCCCCCGTCACAGAAAAGCAGTCACTTGGCTCTGCCTCATTGCTCTCCAGGCTGGGAGTGCTGGTGTTCACATCTCCATGGTGATCTGCGTCGTTATTTTTGTCTTTACCTAGCCAAAAAAATATTGCGATTAAGCACAGGAGGACCATTCACACCATCACACCTACAAAATGACATTTTTCCTCTCTCGTCCAAGCGCAAGAATCAATCCAGTACGTCTGGACCACTCGTGAAACGTTATCTTGTCCCACAAAAATGTTTATGCCAGCAGCGATAATCTAAAAAATTCATAATTCAGGAAGACAATTTAGCTTTGGCTGCCAAAACAAATCAGATTATGAACACCCATAATGTAATTAAGTTTTTACCGCAATCGAAAAGGTCAAAGAGAGCTTGAAAGGCAGGATCTGATTCCGTCTGCTCTAGGATATCCTGGATGGCATCATCGGTCATGTGGATCTCTCCCTGTACAGACACATCACATCAGATTTCAGATGCTAAAAAAATTAAGCATTCAGACCCGAACCACACTAGATTCTAACCGTTTTGAGCAAGAACAGAATTAAATCAATAAGAACTACAAATAATCATTTCATGTCCTTTAGTACACAGTGAAATTCCTGTTGGGAGGTAATGTTGGGACTTTTCCCCACATGAGCTCGGTCTTAGTAATTTGCAATTTTTACCTATTTTGGGCCTATAGAGAGCAGCAGTGTTCTCAGTTATTTAGAGTTTTGCAAAATGTGAATTCAGAGCCCTGAAGTTGCATATATTGCTTGCTGCACATGCACCCCTTTGAGCTAAGAGAGCAACTGATCAGTTTATGGCATTTTCTGATTAGAGGGAAGGACCGATCAGAGATCTGGGATAAGGCTCATTACCTGTAGGCCGAGTATCTCATCAATAGACTGGTCCTGCTCCATTGAGGTGCACGCTGCTTGCTTGGAAGCCTGAGGACTAATCTCACTAAAACAGACAGTTAAGTGTTAGAACACGTTTGCTTTGTGTGAAGAGTACGGCAGTATTTTTGCTGAATTTAGGTCAATATATTACACAAGTGTTGCGTGGTCAGCTTTGTATCTTAGACATAAAGAACCAAAGGGAAAAACTGACACACTGCTGCCACCTGCTGTTCTAGAAAAGTATTTCACATGTACTTACAAGAAAGTAAACCTAAATACACAAACAAATCTGTCAGCTAACCAGCACATAATTACAGTTTAGACTGGACTTCAGAGTTGACTACATTTCTACCTTCCCAAGATTTTGTTTATGTTTTCTGCCAGTTTTTCTTGCAGCGACTTGTCATTCAGTATCTTCTCCCTTGCATTCTCTATAACCATTTGCTGAGGGGGGGAAAAGAGAGGGGGGGGGGATGTGAACACAACAGGAGCAGGGATCGTAAACCGAACCAATAGTGAAACCCAAAACAATAGAAATCGATGATTCACTCCTGGGGCGGAGGAGCTGCACTCACAGGGAAATTCTCGCTGACGGCCTCCTGATGCGACTCGCTCTGCAGCTCCACAGGGGGGGCGTTAGGTGCCAAACTGCCCCGCCCTGGTCCACTGCACCCACTCAGGCCCCCTCCCCTCCTCCTCGGGGAGTCACTGAAAGAAAAGAACGTGTAGGTCAGCACTTCCCTTTAAAAGGAAAGCAGAACACACCCCATTTCACATACAGATATGCGCAATAGCATACTACACTGCAGGATATCGCGAGGTCGGGCATGGTTATCTACGGTCCCACAATTATTCCTTTAGCATGAAATTAAATCATTTCCCACCAATTAGGTGGTTAACTGTATCTTTGTCTTAATGTCATATTTATTTCTCTTAGTTTTTATATTTTATTTATTACTTATTTTTCAACTGCACTAAAACCAATGACAGCGACATTTCAGCTCAGCGGTTGACTTCACACATCATATATCTGAGGTTGACAATAAAAGATACTTCGACTTTTAATCTTCACATATTAATTATGGGCAAAAACGAAAGCACTTCATCACTGTTACCATTTCCTACGGGCAGGGGACAATGGGCCGGGGTTTATCCTGTGGTCAGGAACCGCCACTTGCAGAGGGGAATCTCCTGTAAAGACCCAGTCGATAAACACCATTTAAAGAGCTTAAAGATCCAGCGGCGGAATGGTGCTTTTCCACTGCACTTTGGGTACTTTCCTTTATCCAATGACTTCCGGTCGAGTACCAGTACCAAAGATTCCAGTACCTAAAGTGCCAAACTGGGGTACTTTTTTTGGTACTCTGGGGTGGGATTTCAAACACTTTTTTGTCGACTGGTAATTCAAATACCCTGCCTCAAACACAATACAAAACTGCCTGAGAGTTGTGAACTCAGAAAACACCGATAAAGAAAAAAAAAAATAATAATAATGGACACATAGGCAAAGGAGAATTCCAACTTTTACGCCAGTGGAAAACAAACACCTTGAAGTACCGTACTTGAAGAACCAAAAGTACAGTACCTAGTGCGGTGGAAAAGCACCCTAAAATCGGTCGCATCTTACGGTTCACGCTGATGAAAAGTCTGCTCCCATCCTGGACCTGAGGCTGGCAAATCGGAGTAGACCGGGTCTGCAGGGAGCTGTAGCAAACTGCCGCCGTGTGTCCCAGAATGCTTTGAGGGGCAGAGATGGGGCTGGGCATGTAGTGGCCAGATGGGGCTGGGGATGAAGAAATCCTGGGGGCTGGGGACAAAGGGGAGGACAGCGCCCTCTGTCGCCTCAGATTCATAATTCCATTTCGAGTACGGACTGCAATGGAAAGCAATAGGAAGAAAAAAATTAAATGATTTACTCTATTTATATGCTTCTTGCTCTCTTCTGACACAAAGCTTGGGAACGGAGCACAAGGTCAGCCGTTTGTCTAGTTCCCCTGGGGCAATCCGTGGTTAAGCGACTTGCCCAAAGGTCCAACAGTGGCATTAGACTGCCAGCCCCAGGATTAGAACCAGCAACCTTTCCAATCAGAAGCACACAGCCCTATCCTGCTGAGCAACACAGTGACCCTGCACGCATTTCGCCTGGCTTACAGCTAATCCACCATCGCAGATGTTTAAAAATCTCAGCTAAGCATATGCTTACATCCTAAATAGCAACTTACGTCGCTGGTTCTGGTGAACCGCTGGCGAATTCTGCATACATCTGGAGAAAAAAAAAAGAACACAACCAAAATGTAGGCAGTTATTCAAGTATCACACATTAGTTAACTATGTGTTCCCTTAACTCGCATGAAAAAAAAAAAGATATTTACAGGTGAATGGCTGTAAATTTGCCATTAAAGATGTGCAAACACTAATGTACAGGAACATCAAAAATAAACTGTCCTTACTTGATTTGGTTTAGAGTGAATTCTAACTTCTTCCATAATGATGTCATCATGGCGGGTATTTGCGGTTCTTGGCTGGTTTCTATGTAAATAATTAGGACACACAATGGAAATAAGACCAGAAGAGCCATGATAGTTTAAGAACTAAACAGTAAAATGTCCAGGTTTTGGTGTACTGTATGGGAAGCACCTACCCTTTGCTTTAGCGGCAACATATTCATTCAAGATCGTTGTCAGATTTTTTCCAAACAAGGACTGTGAGAATAAAAAGGACACATACACCTGTCAGTCTGCTGACCGCTTTAAATGTTGGCACACATTCTGCAAGCTCGGGAAATAAGGCAGCACTGCCGTGAAATATACACATCCGGGTGTGTCCATCGGCATGCAGAAAACGCTGGAAAATGGAACTGGATAATATGAGAGGTGACGGCACAGAGGACACTCACAAACACGCAGGCAGGGATAGCTCCATCTTCCGTACTGTGCTCCGCGTATTCCTTCAGATTGGGGCTTTCTAAAATGAACGCCTGGCTGGTAGCGGATAGACCCTCCTGTTGCAGGTAACCTTCAACCAAATCGTGAAAAAGGCACGACATCCGTGACAATCAGCGCCTGTATATTAATTAACCACTGCAGGGATCACGGAGCATGTAGGTAAGATCCTTGACCAGGCAGCAAATGGAAAAATAACATCAGGTTTTAGGCATCTAGACGTATGTGGACGTGCACTTCCGAGAAGAGTTATAGTTAAGCGTAATTAACCTGTCCATTACACACCCTTATCTATCCGGTGCTAGGGGCCACACTGACGACACTGGCAAACACGTCTCTGACACGTACACGGCGCTGAATCTTAATGGAGTATGTGCATAATTTCGTAATCGTAAACAGATTATATGCGAGTACTTATATTCCTTGTTTCCTATTACGTGGGCATAGGTCCTTAGCCATGCAGCTAACATCAGCCGCCTAAGTATTTTGAAATACAAGATACTTTCAAGGGAAAGTTGCTGTCTTGTTTCTATGTTACTTTAAAACAGCACACACTTAACAATACACGTGTGACATAATTATTAACATCCGCCCTAAACTGAAGTAGGCACGATTTTTTTAATATTATACTTGCCACTTTCATACAGTGGCTTGCTAACTGGCTAGTCGAGCGAAGATCAACATCTCCCCCGAGCCGTCGTACTCACCCAAAACAAGCCTCGCTATGTCGGACGGTAACAACATAGCTAATTAGTTCAGTTATTCCCCCAAAGAGAGTTATATACACATCGTACAGCATATGAGGAGGCAAGGAACCGCAAAACTCTTCATATTAATTTGACATTTCTCATCCCCAGCACGATCAAACTGGTTCAGACGTATTGTATGTCCCCTGAAATGGCGCGGAAATTCGGCATTCGTCGACCGGAAGTTGGACGACAAACAACGCAGGATGAATCACGGGAAATGTAGTTTGTTTTAACGCGGGACCCGAATTTTCTTCTTCATTATTTCGATTCAGCCGACAGTCTGTATCTGTCCTTCGAGATTTATACACGAAAAGCCCAGAGAGAACAGTCGCAAAATTGCTGCACAAGGCATATAAGATAAACTTGTGTTCTGGGAACTTGGATTCTGTCGCCCTTTTTATACCTATCAGCATGGCAATCAGAATCTGAAAATATGGTTGGTCTGTGCAGATTTGTGACCCGGCGGAGGAGGCATGCTTGCAGTGGGAGGCGCGATTTTAATGATGAGGTCAAGATCAGCATGCTGCGAACTACGTAGAAAGGAATGTGTCCGGTATACTCAGAACATAAAAGCAAAGTATGTAACGAAACATATGCATGACTGCTGAGTTTTCGGATAAACACGTGGTCAATAATTAGGTCTGTCGTACTGTTACGGTGTTATTTATTACTGATCTTAGTTGTTATGGACTACTATGAAGATGATATCCTGCTTGGGTAGTTAAGAATCGGTTGCTATTGCGCCATGTATCCGGATTACTGTGCAGTGTCTACTATGGATAATAGATGGATTTGAGCCTTTGCAGTCAAACTTGATATGGAGGATTCGGCGTAAAGTTTAGACAAGTGCAGCAAACTTCCATTGGCAATTTTACTGTACATCTTGCTAGCTGATAAGCTGATTTCAGAGTAATGATATCGGTACTCTTAGATATAGTGATATTCCATGTCTTAGTTGAAGTATGGACGTTTTCAGTATACGTATAACGTGCACTGCCTTCTTGGAGGTACTAGTGCACTGCTACTTTGGGTTTCCCCCGGTAGCCGTTTGCCAACATCGCTCTCCAGCACATCAAGTAGTTGCGTTTTACTAGGAAATGAAAACAGAAACTAAGCGTTCCGTTACATCGTGACAAAACATGTTCAATGATGCAGGATGGACTTGTTTGCAAAAGTAGTTTTCGGTCATAAGCTGATGCCCGGTATCCTACTTCCCTGCGCTCCTCAGGCATAATGAGTCTGCTTCTCCATGAGCTTCTGGTCTGCTGCCGAGGTTTAGAGAATGAAAAAGTCACAGAAAGAAAGGTAATGTTATGTTAGAGACGCCATACCCCCTAATGCATTGCCATTCGATCAGTCTGTGATTTGACAATTTGGTAACACTTCACTTAAAACAGCCATAATAATGCATTATAGATATCTTCATAATGCAGTGTAATGGTCAGTATAAGCCATTATAATGCATTATGTAGGTATTTATAGTGCATATAGATGAGTGCTTTGTAGAGCATTCATAATGCTTAATAAACACGGCTATAATGTGTTATACCTTTCTGCCCCTAAATCGTAATAGCTTTGTGAATGCATTATAATGCATTATACATGGGTGCTTTAAGTAAAGTGTTGGCGACAGTTTCCCAACTGGCCATGATTTGGTTCTCATTCTCCTCCTGTACAGAAAGAGGTGGAGCGCTTTCGTCAGCTCATTCGATCTCCTGATACGATACAAGAACTCGACCGCAATTCTGGAACCAAGAGTTCTAAAGGCTCCAAACAGCTCACCTGGGATGCTGTTTTCAAGTAATTTCTCTTGTTTTTGAAGTTTGGGCCAGTTTTATTTGTTAGCATTTTTCTGCGGCCATAGAAAAGATATTTCTCATATGATCTTCCAGAATCTACTTTCAGAGAGAAATTACTTTGAAGAGTTTTATTACATTTTTTCCCTCAAAATAGAACCAAGTTTTCGCTCCATAGTTCTTAACTTAAGTACAACCTTTTTTGAAGGTTTCTGCAGCGGTACCTTCAAAAAGAGACTGAGGCATTGCATTCTGGGAAAGCCAATGTCTCTGCCGCGACGCAAGCCAACCGGCACAAAAAGATGCAGGAGATCAGCAGCCTGGTCAAATATTTTATTCGATGCGCGAACAAACGTAAGGGCTTCGTGTCTGTCGTTTGTTTTTTGTTTTGTTTGCCTCTTCCGTCTGGTGTCTTGCAGTCACAGCGTAACCAGTTACCTCTATTCGCATCAGGCGGGCCGCGGCTGAAGTGTGCAGACCTGCTCTACCATATCATGGACGTCCTGCGCAGTTCCTACAGCTGCGCTGCCTATGGTGAAGACTACAGCAGCCTCCTGCTGAAGGATATCCTGTCTGTCAGGAAGTACTGGTGTGAGATCACTCAGCAGCAGTGGCGTGGTTAGTGCAGCCTTCCCATCTTAAATGGCATGTAGTGATGATGACATGTAGGAGACTAAGGGGGGGGCACGATCCAGGTATATATAAGATTCTAACTGGTATAGATGCTGTTCTACCAAATAGTTACTTCAATATTAGTTCAAACACAAGAACTTGTGGCCATAGCTGGTAATTAGTGGGAGAACATTTTAAACTGGATTTGAGAAAGCACGTCTTTACACAGCGTGTAGTTAGAGTATGGAATAGTCTTCATGTTAGTGTAGCGCAAGCTAAAACCCTGGGTTCCTTTAAATCAAAGCTAGATAAGATTTTAACAACTTTAAGCTATTCCCAGTATGATCTTTAAGCTGTTCCCAGTATGTGTGCTGATTTCCCATTTTCCCCATCTTGTTTAGATTTATTGGATTTGTATTGTGGCTTCTTCAACACTGGATCTAGAGCTATCAACCGTGTTCTAGTGAGCAGGATCATCCACACTGTTGTTAAGGGCTGCTGTTCTCAGACTGATGGGCTCACCCACACGCTCTTCTCTTTCTTCTCCAAATCCCTGCTTCATGCTAGGTATGCTAATGTCCTCTGTCCTCATAATGGCTCTGATGTCATTTGGATCCATCTTGAGTGTTAGCATTTTTCTGTGTCATGCAGGAAAGAGAAGCACCTGGCTGTTGTAGAGCACCTGGTATCTGCCCTGAACATCTTTCTGAGGTCTTCAGCCATGAACTGCCGCATTCGGGTGTGTCAGCTTGGGGAGGAACTCCTGCCCTCCGTCCTGTACATCTGGGCTCAGATGCGGCCCAGTCCTATGCTGAAGGAGGAGCTGGTGGAGTTCTTTAGCTTGCAGCTGTGTGTTCACCATCCAACAGGAGCAAAGACTGAGGATACAGGTGCAGAAAGATAGAGCTGATGTTCTTCTGATCTGCTAGCTATTTAAAAATATTATTTGGTATAAGGGGAAAATACCCATGTAATATTTCCCTGGAACGCAGGTGCCTATGCTGAGGATTGGACGAAATGGCAGAGTCTGCTCTATAACCTTTATGATGTCCTTGTGAGTGAAATCGACCAGATAGGCAGCCGAGGGAAGTATGTCACAGGTTCACGTCACATTGCAGTGAAGGAGAACATCATTGAGTTGACTGCGGACATTTGCCACCAGGTAAAAACGTCACATGGACACTCTTGTGAGTTTACAGGTGATCACCTGATCCTTGGCATTATATCTTCTTTGTCTTGTTCAGCTATAATTCTGTATTCCAGCTCTTTAGCCAGGAGACGCAGGTACTGGAGGTTACCCAGGCACACTTGAGGACGACCCAGTGGGAGTGTCCCCAAACAACCCCCAGTAAACGAAGACGGATCGAACTGGGGTGGGAGGTTCTTAGAGACCATCTTCAGCCGTCTAAGAGTGACTTTTACATTATTCCATGGTGAGACATTTATCAAACGTCTTAGTAGACCATTTAAAGACCACATTTATACTTGATACGATCGTACATGTTTTTGATGCATGTTTTTTGCAAGATACGTATGCTTGTGCTTGGGATCTTAGGGCTGGTTTTGGGTTAGTTTACCAGTGCTTGGTATCCCTTTCCAGGTTACAAATTAGCTCAATGTTAGCCTCCAAGTATCCTTCACTCCTTCCTGGGAAGGAACTGGTTCCCCTGCTATCGACACTTTGTCAGCTGCTGTCAGAGCAGCGGCGTGGAGACCGGGGACCCTACGTTCTACGTTGCCTGCGGGAAGTAGCCCGTTGCCAGGCCCTGCATCCCGACCGTGTCCACGCCCAGGGCCCCGAGTTACATAAGCTGTGGAGCCGCATCTGGACTCTGGCCGTACGCGGCGCCGGCTTTCCACAGACTGAGGCTCTCAGCCTGGACCTCCTGGAAACCATCATTCAGGGGGGGCTCATTCCTATTGATAAGGAGTTCTGGAAACTCTTCACCAGCTCCGCTTACAAGCCATCCAGGTATGTTATTCGGTGTGAATTGCAGGCCACGTGGACATTAGGCTGCACACCATGTCTGTTGACATTGCTCTGTGGGTATTCCGTCCATAGAGCTGCTGTGACGTGTCTGGCCCAGGCTTTGCTGAAATGTGCGCCCCTGAAAATTACTGATCCAGGCCCAGACCACCTAGCTGTAGAAGGCTTTGGGCTGCCCAGCTTCAAAGAGTCGAGTATTAGTTGGCTGCTGAACAGCAACCAGAATGAAGAGATGGAGGAGAGCAGCAAGCCTCAGCTTATTGTCTGCAGGTACATGTGATGTTTTTTTTTTCTGTAAGTCCTTTTCTCAGTAGCTTTGACTCATGTTGTCATTGAGCATATGCTAATTTATTTCTGTTACCTTACCTATAGGGATTTTCCAGATCTCCTAATTCCTAGGATTCTTGTATCTTTGACTCTCAAGGACACCAGGAGTGGCATGTTGTTTCTTAAAGATTCACCAGTTTCTGAGAGGTGAGGGTATGTCTTCGCTGTATGTCTAGGGCCAGACAAAAGTCTTTCACAGTCTCAATATAATATAACATCTAACTCAAATGGTGTCTCTTTCTTCTGAAGTTCTTCAGCCCAGCTCCGGTCATGTGCAGGCAAAGAGGACCTGTGTGAGATGGAGAGAATGTACCTCCAATTTTCCTTTGATGAGGAGCTCTGTCCCGCTGTGAAGTTGACTAGCACTGCGTCATTGTCTGGAGATCCTCAGGTCACGGTTGTTCAGGGCTTGAAGGACAAAGTGGAAAAGGACTTACTTTTTGTAGCTGATAACCTACTCAACTGCTATTCTCCTGAGGTGAGAATGTGAAGTGTGCGAATGAACATAGTACAGCCGGACATAGACGTCTAAATGATACTTGTTGGCATAATAGAATGGCTACCAATGGCTCTCTGTTCTGGTGCAGTCACAGTCCACCCCTCCAGAATGTCTGGTCCGATGTTGTGCCCTCCTAACGGGCTTCCTGGGCGCATACGTGTGCACGGGGATCCTCAGCGAAGAAGATGCTCGCGGGTCCTCGCTCTTCCAAAAAGCCAAGGTTGGCTGACACATGGGGGACATTTTAGGGGAGGGGTCTCCAACTCTGGTCCTGGAGAGCTGCTATCCAGAAGGTTTTCTGTCCCACTTGGCTTCTGATGAGCCACACCTGTTCCTGGTATTTACCTGAAAACAGGTGTGGCTCATCAGAAGCCAGGTATGATATTAAGCCTACTGGACGGTTGCTCTCCAGGACCAGAGTTGCAGACCCTTGTTTTAGGGGAAGTCCAGTTTTAGGGCATTAATGTGACCTGTTTTCTGTTGAATTCTGGCTGGATTTTGCAGTCATTGGCTCGGCATCTTAATGAATACATCAGCACAGTGAAGGGAAGGATGACAGATGATGGCATTCTTTCTACTCTGAAGACCATCATGCGACTCTGCACAGACGGTATCACCAGAGGGACAAAAGTAAGATACCATTCACATTTACACATTTAGCAGACACTTCTGCCCAAAGAGATGTAGAAGTGAGGCAGAAGGCACATCATAGGCAAATGTACTATCAACTAGGCGTAAGTGCAGCTAGACTGAGCTTCTAGTGAATGCCCAGATATGAGAGTAAGCAGCATCGAAGCAGGATCTACACAAGAGCTTCTAACAAAGCAAGGACCTAATAGGACTATTCAAGGACCAGAAGTGCAGCAGAAGAACCTTCAAGGAACGTAAGGAGGCATTAGGCTGGTAGAGGAATTCACAGAGCAGATGGGTCACTGATTAATGGGGGCGTAACAATTCATCAGTTATGATCAGTGTATCAATTCCTAAGGCCGCCATATGATTTTATCGACTCATTTAGCCAATATTGATTCATGTCATTAAACCATGACAATATGCTGAATCGCTGCCAAAAGCTGAAAAGCTTATGATTTACACCCCTACTGATCAAACCGGTCTCTTATTAATACTGACTCTATTCTTATTTGTTTTCACTGTTGTTCTGTTTCTTTGATAGGACAGAATGAGGTCAGTCTCCTGCAGCTTGTTCTTAAGTTCCTTGCCATCAAGACTACTGACTGAACTATGTGAAATATGCAAAATGATGGTGAGTCTCAACTGATACGTTCAAGTGACAGGTGCCTGTGTAAGAGAGAATGAGGAATGCCTGATAGGACATGCAGATTGTGATGTCACCTTTGGAATTTGTGTTGTCTGTTGTCTCCAGCTGACCAACCCGTGCAAAAAAGGCAGTGTAGCAGTAGATGAAGATCACATGGAAGACGACCTGGAGATGACCCGAACTCAGGCAGACGATCTGGGCCACATCGACCTGATCGGCGGTGGAGAATCAGTTGCTTCCAGCTCAGGCAGCAAACTCCAGCAGGTCCCAGATGGTGCCGGAGTTCAGCACTCCACAGGTGCTCTCCTACACCGTCTTTGCTGAATCAGTCCAGTGTGCTGTTTAGGCCTGGTTGTCTAACACCTTCTTGCCGTCTTGCACAGGTGCCCAAAGTGCACTGGCTGAGGAACTCCTGACCAACCAGGAGCTGGCTCTCCTGGCCACCCTCAGGTTCCTCTGCCTTTGTGCGTCTGCCGAGTTCACGCACGGACTCTCCTTCAAGCCATCCGAGATCCGACACCGGCTCCTCCTGCTCGTCGACCAGATTGATCTTGCAAAGCCGCTGCATCTCAATATGGTGAGTCACCTGCTTCTAGATCAGCTGTTGAATTGTGGGAATTAAAAAAAAAAAAAAACAGTGACCCTTTTTGAATGAACTTTTTTTAATAAAGCCATTATTTTGCTGTTTTTTTTCCTTACAGTACTTGACATTGCTGAATAAAATACCGCCAGTGGATACATCTTTAACAGCAGAAGATTTTGATTCACTTTTAAGTCCTCTAGCGTAAGGAGAGATTCATTTTTTATACCATTCGTTTATATCTCAGGCCATAACATAAACATATTTGTTTAGTCAGTCTTTGAGGATGTCACATAAACTCTTTCCCACAATCCACCTGGTTGACAGGGATTTATGCTCTTTGTACCGCCAAGACCAGGAGGTCTGTGCCACTATTCTACGGGGCCTCCTCTCCTGCATCCGCAGCCTGAGCCAGACACAGGATCCGGCCGAAGATATGCGGCACGTGCAGGGGGCTCTTCTCAAAGTGGTCTCTGGCTTCTGGTGAGGCCCACAGTAGCGCTTTTGAAGATGCTGCTTTTAAGATGAATTCTAATCACTTGCAACACCTTAAGATGTTCTCCAGAATGGCCATTGAAGAACTCTGCTACTCAACTGGTTCTTACTTTCCTGTCAGCATCCTGGCCCGGACTGGCAAAAGCATAGCTTCCGTGAGGGTGGCCTTGGTGCAGTGTTTGGTTGCCTTGCTGGAGGTAAGATCCCCTCTCTGTTCATGGACCAGGAAATGCTCACTTGTTATTACAAGCATCCATGCAACCAAAGTGGATGCTTGAACAGTGGATTTAGATGTTTAAAAGTCATTCTGTGCCACGCTAAGTGCGCTAATGCTGAACCTTTCGCCCAACCCCATCTTCAAGGTGGACCCTTGCTGCAAGTGGGCGGTTCTGACCCTGCAGGAGGAGGAACCTGTGTCAGCTGTCCTTCCATCCTTCCTCGCGGATCCCCACCATCACGTCCGCATGAAGGCAGCCTTGTTCGTGGACAGGTCTGTCTGGTCTGCGGTTTGACCATTGGAAAAGATAGATCTGTTCCTATTCCAATTGTTTATCAATCAGTTAAAAATCTATCTAAAGATGTATCAATTGGAATAGGAATAGATCTATTAGTTGGAATAGACTAATTCATAGCATGTGTGGTCTCTGTTTTTTGAGCTCATAGACATCTTATAGAAATGTTATTCTACATGTACACCAAAACTCCAATGCTGCATAAAATAAAAACAGAATAAAACGAAAGTAATGATACATATAATACATTATATATCTGAATAGTAAACGAAAGTGCAGTAGCACAATACGGTATTATTTGTAGCAGCATTACACATAATAGAGTAAATT
>JAODJW010000036.1:10966771-10987384 GCA_026777045.1 Hyperopisus bebe | reverse complement strand
TGTTGTGCTTACTCTTGAGGCACCTTGCCACTCCATCCACCAAAGCATATAGTTTAATATTTGCTTTGGTCTTGGGATCGGGTATCATGAACTGTATCAAAGGCGAAACCAGAGCTTAGATCCTCGCAAAGGTAACGCGCTCATTAAGGTTAGGGCTGCATAGGGTTGGTTGTCATAGTTGGAATTAGGGTTATGTCCATAAAAATGAAGGGCGAGTCCCCACAAAGATATAGATACCTAATCTGTGTGTGTGTGTGTGTGTGTGTGTGTGTGTCTCAGGTACTCCGAGGTGCAGGAGCTGTGTCGCGGAAGCCTGGAGGCCGTATCCTCGCTGTACCCAACCCTCTGCAACCTGCAAAGGATCAGCGAGCTGGAGAGCGTCAGTCAGCTCTGCTCCAGGTGACTCATGGTGCCGCCTGGCCCCCGTCTCACCTCGACGGGACCTTCGTTCGCCCTGAGTGTTTTCTAGCAGTGGGACGCGTCGGCTGCCTGCGTTTCCTTAAAGGTTTCGAAGCAGGTGATAGTGCTTCAGCTGTGGGTGGTGAGCCTGATTCTGCATGTCTGTCTTGTTCCAGAAAACTAGCCTTCGTTGTCCACGCCAGTGTTGCCACGCCTCTGTCATTCGCAAGGTCACCCACTGCTCATGCCACTACATTATAGTCTGAATCTTTATAATATGTTCAACATTTTTTTCAGTTCATTAAAAAATATACATCTTATATATTTAGATTTTGCTTGAGCCCCAGCTTCTTAGCGTTTGTAGTGTGTGGCTCTGTGAATTAGGACTCTGCACCCGTGATCGTGAAGGTTGTTGGGTCAAATCCCAGAGTTCTTTCACCACTAGGCCCTTGAACAAGACCCTAACTGCTTATCCTGCTTTCTTAATTGTTTGGATAAAAGCATCTACCAATTATATGAAAGTATATTGTGAAAAAAAGCTGCTTTTCCCCAGTGGGATATTTGGATTTGTTCTGGGTTATAACCCCACCCTCTGTATATCCCCATGAAGGTCTGTGACAGAAGCAGGTTTGGCTAAACTGTACAGCGGCTGGCAGCAGCACTCCCAGCTCCTGATTGACAGCGATTTCAGCCTATTGGAGCCCATCATGGCCCTGCGCACCACGACCCTGGAGCTGCTGATTGGACGGGAGCAGGCGGGCGAAAGGAAGGAGCGCTTGCAGACGGGCCTGACCTCGCATCTCATGGAGATGTGCAAGCTGGCCCGGAAGGCAGGAAACACTCAGGTATGCCAGCGTCTCTGCTTCCTTTCTGTGAGAACAACTAATGTTTCGGCGGCATTTGGATTCCACAGGTTTTTAGTTAGGTAGGCCTTTGTCCCAGTTGATTTGAAGAGCTAGAATTCTGTATTAAATTAAAAAAAGGAAATGTGCAGCTGTGTTAAGTTAGGACTCTGTACTAGTGATCAGATGTTTTCCAGTTGTAATCCAGTGGTGTCCTTAAGCAGGCCTCTTAACCCGCAGTTGTTCCTGGCACATTAGCTGACCCTGTTGTCTGACCCACACGTATGTCGCTTTGGACAAGAGTCTCTGCTAACTAAAAACCCTTTGATGCACTCGGATGTTTTGGCTAGAAGCAGTTTAGCTCCATGTACCTTGTTAAAGATGACAATAAAGGGGACAGAAGGTTTGGCTGTGAGACCAGATGTTGACCCACTGTGCTACCCTGCAGAGGTCGGTTTTACAAACTTCCCCATGCTGAGAAATCATGCAGCCATCCAGAAGCTCCAGCTGTTGTAGAGGAGTACAGAGCACCTGGGAGCTGGGAGCAGTGCCCAGCCCAGAGCTGAGCGCCTCATGTGCTCTCTGGCTCCCCCTACTGGCTTTAACACCGCGTGCTTCCATCCTCGCAACAGCTGGCGGAGCGTGCCGTGTATCAGATGAAGCAGCTAGGGCGAGAGGGCCGGGGTGCAGCCGTGTCTGCGTGGCAGCTGGAGGAGGCGCAGGTGTTTTGGGCCAAGAAGGAACAGGGCCTGGCTCTGGCAATCCTTCAGCAGATGATAGAAACGCTTAGTGGCCAGGTGAGTATCCTGAACCCCGTCGAGAACAGAGGAAGTCGGATTCACGGCGACGCGGGTGCTGCGTTTACGGTTCGCAGTGGCGTTTTTGTAAGCCTGGCCAGGCAAATACGTTTTCTGCGGTGCTGAACTTTCCCATCACCTTTGTCTCATTCCAGTTGCATCACGCTCTTCTTCTCTTGCTCTTTGACAGGTGCAGTTTGACTCCACTCTGATGCCAGTGTTGGCTGAGTGTTTGAGGCTCTGTGGTAACTGGTTGGCAGAGACTTGCCTGGTGAGCCCTGGAATTGTCTTGGAGGAATACCTAGAGAAGGTAAAGTTGGCTTATGAATGGAACGCTTGCTGAAATTTGTATAGTTATCAACTGCAGTGGTCTGTAATTCCACCCAGGGGTTCCCTGTGCTGTCTGGGATGCAGCCTGGAACCTGGGAAATGCTTTAAGCTCCTTGCTAAGCAAGTAACGATTCGCCCAAAAGCTTATTGATGGTTTGAACCCAGCAGACTGTCACGATCCTTGCAATGTGACGATTGCAAATGCATGAAATGCCTTGTTGATATTAACATCGCACATCATACCAGCATAGTGGTACAGTGGCACACTGGGTGGGGCTGTGAGTTCATTGGTAGTTTACTTCATTAGTATTATAGTCAATAGTGACAGCCCTAATGGTTACACTAACACACTTGTACAGACACAACATCATAGTTTTACATCAACGTGAAGATCATTTAAACATAATTCTTTGACTGCCTAAGACTTTTGCACAGTACTATATATACTTTTTGTGCAATTTTCTTAATGACAAACAATAATTATTTACAAACACTTGTAAAGGTTGTGTTAAAATATAGTAGCCTATTAACTAAAATATTCCTTTTATTAAAAATGAACAAAGTAAAGTAAGCCTTTTCTTATCCAGTTCACCATTCTTTAGTGTTAATTCTGCAGGTCGCATTGGTTGGTTGCTGGGGGGGTGGGGTGGGGGGGCCAGAGCAAGGTATTGCATCTTCTGCTGTCCAAACAATGCAATTACAGTTAGGAAAAATGAAGAGATTATGCAGCCCAATAATAATCTGAGCTATTTTATTGTTCTTTTTTTGTTGCACAATATCTTGTTGCACGCTGAGTCATTGCAGTCTTGTACTAGACAGTTGAATGTGTGGATGATGAGGTTGTAGCTGATGGTCTTCCTACTACTTTTAAGTAGTTTGCAAGTATCATGTCAGATGTTCAGTTTTTGCCCATTGTTTTTAATGTCGGGAAAGCCCTTTGCAATCTAACCTTTTGAATAAGTTTTCATAATAAAGCACTTGAACAATGTTTTGGCAGGCAGTGAAAGTAATAGAGAACCACCAAGATGGAACCAGTGCCCAACTGGAGAGCCAGAAGACCCAGGCCTTCCTGTCGCTGGCACGCTTCGCAGACGCGCAGTACCAGAGCATTGTGAACTACATGAAGTCCCCCGTATTCGAGAACAAGCAGGCTCTGCTGGAGAAGGCCAAGGTGGAAGTGGACCTCATGAAAGAACGCAATGTCAACCATAATAGGTGATCAGCTTCACGTAGGATATCAATGAGTTCAATATCGATGTGAAATGATGAGAGACCAGCACACGTTAAGTATACTTATTGCGTTGATTCTCATTTGGCCACGTGTTTGTGAAAAAGCAGGAAACCTTGAGTTAGTATCAGGGGAATCTTGTCTGGGTAGCAAAAATGGTCCAGTGGCAAATGGAGTGGGGTCTAATTGTTATATCAATAAAGACATGGTGAATTCATAGGATTAGCACATAGACCTCAGGAATGACGTCAAAATCAGTGGTTCACAAACTTTTTGGACCAACTACCACATTGGAACAAACTAAAGCACCACAAGAGGTGAAAAAAGTAAAAGGTCACAGTAACCTGAATCACTGTTAAAAAAAAAAAAAAAAAAGAATTACCGTGGTCTTCTCATGTGCCACCCAAGAGCACTCCGAGTATCAACGGTCGTACGTGTACTCCAGTTTGAGTTCCACTGATCTAAAGAATAGCTTGAAGTGAAGGACGTTGAATATATCCTACTGGTTGGTTCATTGGTAAAATAAAATGAATAAAAGTTGGGTGGAGGTCTCTCCTGATTCTGTTAAGCCAAGTTTAAGTCTGGGGTTTTGGGGCGGGTGCGATGTGTTGGCACACACAGGTACACCGTCAGGGTGCAGCGAGAGACGGAGCTGGATGAGCGGGCGCTGGCCAACCTGCAAGCCGATCGACTGCGCTTCTTGTGCAAGGCTGTGGAGAACTACATCCAGTGCCTGGGACTGGGTGAAGAGCACGACATGTGGGTGTTCAGGCTGGCTTCCCTTTGGCTTGAGAACTCGGACGTCAAGGAAGTCAACAGCATGATGAAGGTGCAGGGGGCTCTGCGGAACGCGGCGGGGAGAGGATTGCGTGCATATGCATGATATTCAAATTGAATGCAACAGCTGCAGTGTTTGCAGAGAGGTTTATTTCTGGAATGCACCATTTTGGTGCCCAAGTAATATGGATGCATATCGTAGCTCATTAGATGGAGTTCACATACATTTCAGCCAAAATACTGACAGTAATAAATTATTTGCAAAACTGCTGACTGGAGTATTTTTAGTATTCGTAGCATGGCATGCAGTATAGAAGTTAAGATGCAGATCTTGTAATGGTAACACTTTCCTTGAGGGAACACAAATAATATAGTATTATGCTATTACGTATTAATTAACACTAACATACATACTGATCTCATGTTCGTTCATCATTAATAAATCAAGGAAGATCTTTTTTCTCAAGCTGTTACTGTATGTTGCTACATTTAATTGTAAACCTTTGTGAACTACTGAAGGAACTAATGAAGGAACTAATGAAGTAACAAGTAATGAATAACACAAGAAAAATACTGATCTCATGCATCTTCATAATTAATGAATTGTGATGCATTTTTTTAATCTCAAATAGCTGCTGTGTTTGTTCATGATTGGTACTTCAGCGGCAACTAAGTTACTATGAAATCTTTGTGTCCCCTCAAGTGAGGTGTTATCCTTGAAGCTATAGGCTTGTTCCTGAAGCCCGTGGTCCCTGTGTCTTTGAAAGCGTATTGGTGCTGTCCCTATGTGACCTTTCACGACCTTTGCCTCATTGGCTTTTGTCTCCTCCCACAGATGGGCATGGAGAACATCCCATCCTACAAGTTCCTTCCGCTGATGTACCAGCTAGCCGCCCGCATGGGCACCAAGATGTCCGGCACGGTGGCCGACGGCGGTGCCTTCCATGATGTCTTGAATGAGGTAAAATGCGTTTGGGGCTGATCGCACTGGCATTCCTGTTACCCATGACACAATCGCCTCCAAGCAGACATCACCAACAAAGCTGGAATTGTGCCTCTTTGGCGTGTCATTGCGTGTCTTTGCCCTCAAAGCCAAACCTGTTTGGTAACAGTGTTGATCAGTCTTTGATGCAGCTCTTATGTACATGAACGCGCACATTCTTGGAGGTGACCATTGTCACACCTCTCCCTCATTAAAAAGCAAAACTACGTCAACAATCATTAAACTAACCAATCATTTATTCAATCTTTTTTCTTTGCTCATTTATACAAATGAATATGATACTGAAGCAGTGTTTATTAACTTAACAATAACTCGTGTTTTAACAGCGTTTTTTTCTATTAGTGGAGTATTTTTGTCCAGGATTTGTGTGACTATAGCTATGGTTCTTATAATTGTGATTGTTTGAGAAATCTTAATAGAATAAAGAGCAAAATAGTCAGTCAGTTAGTTATCTCGTACTCTGAAGAGTGTAACTATGATGCTGTTGTTACCAAGAACTGCAGCAGGGGGCACAGGTGAGGCCCTTTATTAACCAGGCCCAGAACAGGAAGTGGTTGCCCTTATTTTTTGTACCATTCAGTCTCACTGCATGCGGTTTTGTCTATACCAACAGCTTATCTGCCGTACCTCTCTGGATCACCCACACCATACCCTTTTTATCATTTTGGCTCTGGTCAATGCCAACAAGGACGAGAGCTTCACCGGCAGCCGGCTGTCCAAGAGTGCCCTGCGCCAGCCCTCCCAGATGGATAAGGTTGGGTAGACGGGACCCTCTACTGCCATTAAATGTCTTTCCAATTGATCTGTATACGGGTACTTCAGCACCAAGGGTGTTAGAGGACACTCGATGTGCATGGAGTCTAGGCATGTATTTTATGGACAGAAATGTGTTTTGCAGCCCTCTCTTCACAATAAGATGAGAAGATATTAGATAAGATGCGAAACTGAAATTCCCAAGAATAGTTTTTACCCCCAGGTCATCAGGATCCTGAACCATGACATGCCAACCAACATCTGAACCTAAAACTCAAGCCTACCCACTGTAACTTACTGCATGGGGACTTAATATTTAAATAGCTTTATATTATATTAAAGTTAATTCTGTCTTCCGCTAATTTATTATTTTACTCTATTGTGTGATGCTTTGTGTCTTGGAGCAGGCTAGCTTTCCATTCCACTGCACATTGTACCTGTGCGTGTAACGAATAAAGTCCTGAACTTGAACAAGTACAGGGATGGAAATGTGTTGTTCTGCAACATCATAAAAATAACTCCCAGCAGAATACTACCCACCACATTATTTTAACCTGTTTTCTCTCCTCTTTCCTCTTCCTGTTCCAGGAACGTACCGAGGTGGCCTCCAAGATCATTAATGTGGTCAGGAACCAAAGGGCAGACCTGGTTCAAGGCACTGAGATCCTCTGTAATGCCTACATCAGTCTGGCTTACATGGACGCCAGTCGGCATAAGAACGAGAAGAGTAAGTGACCATGCACAGTCACCGCTTGATTAAAAGCATTTTTAATCAAGACAGTGTCCAGACGCAGGATAAGACCCCGAATGGCATCTGTGCTCTTGGTGTAATACCTCACCTTGCTTCTATTTACAGAACCCATCCCAATACCATCCGAACAACCCATTACGAAAATAAAGGACCTCGATAATGTCGTCATCCCAACAATGGAGATCAAGGTCATTGTTCTCTTGTCTAGTGAGATGTCTACATGAGAGAAACCCTGGACTTGAGGAAGCCATTCTGTGGCTTAATTAGTCCACGACAGCATGGTCTTATTGGTAATTCTGCTTGCAGGTGGATCCCACAGGTAAGTATGACAACCTGGTGACCATCAAGTCCTTCAAGCCTACCTATTGCCTTGTCGGGGGTGTCAACCTGCCTAAAATCATTGACTGCGTGGGCTCGGACGGAAAGAGAAGACGGCAACTGGTTAAGGTGAGCCCACTGGAGAGATTTTGCCAATTTTTTGTTGGTTTACTCTCCAGCTATTCAGATTGCCTAATACTCCATGCTTGGTCAGGTGCATGACATGGGTTAATGAGCATGACATTTGATGGACATGTATCGGTAGGTGTCCATGGATCTTTCTAAGAAAAGGATTTGCGATAAGTATAGGGATTTTTCTTTTCTTTCAGAACATTCCAGATGTTAATTATTAACATGGTGTCGCAAGCATAACAAACAGGGTGGCTGGAAGCTTTTCATTGACAGATGCATGTCAAACAGGCACTTGGCTGAAAGGAAGGCACATGCTTCTCTTATTCAATAGTTAATGATTATCGTGAAAAGGAGAACTTTAGTTTCCAAATCTTACATGGTGTAGCGAGTTCCGTAATATAGTATTGTTGACATGTAAGAGTTCCCTCCCAAATTCCATGTAGTAAAGTGGCAAGTTAGATTTTAGATGCTGCCCCCTTATGTCGAATACGCAGGACTTGCCGCTTTGAGTGACCTCACCGCCGATGTCCCGTTTGTTCACCTTTCCAGGGCCAGGATGACCTCAGACAGGATGCTGTCATGCAACAGGTCTTCCATATGTGCTCCATGCTTCTCCAACGCAATGTGGAGACTCGCAAGAGAAAACTCAACATTCGCCGGTACAAGGTAACCATTAGACATGCCTTTGGTAGTAATCAAAACACTCATTCGTTTTTTATCCAACCTTATGGGTGATTTGTGTCATGGGTTGGATTAGACGGCAATTATTGGCTTTTGCGTGGCGAAGAACCAGAGATTTTTTCTTTAATTTGCTGAGTTGTAGGTCTTTAATTGAGTCCCAGTCTCCATTTCCAGGTGGTACCTTTCTCCCAGCGCAGTGGGGTGCTGGAATGGTGTTCAGGCACCATGCCCATAGGGGAGTTCCTGGTCGATCCCCAGAAGGGTGCCCACAAACGCTTCCGGCCTCAGGATTGGACAAGCCTTGCCTGCAGGAAAGTGATGATGGTACGAGCCAGGAGCAGGCTTTATATGGCTATGACCAGGAATGGGGTCTCATCTCTCGGGCCCACATGCACAGAGTCTGATTTATTTATTTACTTGTCTATTTTCCCCAACTATTTATAGGAATCTCAGAGAAAAGGGTTTGATGAAAAGGTTCAGGCTTTCAATGAGGTGTGCCAGAATTTCCGTCCCGTCTTCCGGTACTTCTGCGTGGAGCGATTCTTGGACCCAGCGGTTTGGCTGGAGAAACGGTTGGCGTATACCCGCAGTGTGGCTACCTGTTCTATCGGTAACTGCAACATTCTTCCTGCAGTGCATATTCGTCATGATTCTCCATACCAGAACTGAGAATACAACAAACTCATCGTGTGACTTTTGCGTAGAATATTTTGTGTGTTTACTGCTTTTCACGATATAACGTGGCAGTTGGAAATTGTTCATCCTTCTGGCCAATTTCACCTTTTCCCAGTGGGCTACATTGTTGGACTTGGAGATAGGCACATCCAGAACATTCTGATTGATGAAGAGACAGCTGAGTTGGTGCACATTGATTTAGGTAAGAAGCTGGCAGCCAGGTATATCCAACCATGTTCCTACATTGTCACCGAATTATTTTCGAGGCTCCGTTCCATTTTCTAGGCGTTGCCTTTGAACAGGGCAAAGTCCTGCCCACGCCGGAGACCGTGCCCTTTAGGTTATCCAGGGATATCGTTGACGGAATGGGAATCACAGGCGTTGAAGGGGTTTTTAGAAGGTGAGTGCTACAGTCCAAGAATGACTAAGTCGCGTGTGTAATTTAAAGGTGACTCGAATGTTTCAGTAGCTTATTTCCATGCAAGCGTTTGTACTCTCCCCCCAGGTGCTGTGAGAAGACCATGGAGGTTATGCGACACTCCCAAGAGGCCTTGCTGACAATAGTTGAGGTATGGAGATTTTTTTGACCTGAATACACCTAAACCTTGATCAACCTCTTCCAATTGGATTGTAGAAGGAATTTTATAGTTTGTGGAACCCATGTCCCCAAGGTGCTGCTGTATGACCCGCTCTTCGACTGGACGATGAATCCCCTGAAGGCCTTCTACCTGCAGCAGCAGCATGAAGAGGCTGAGATGAATGCCACACTCAACTCCACCCTGGGAGGAGAGGACCTAGAGGCCCATCGCAAATCCAGGTGAGCCCCCCCCCAAATTGATTGTCACAGTGGTCACATAACAAATTTGTCATTTACAGTAGAAATCGTCCAGGCTGGAATCAGGACTCTGTAAAGAGCCAAGGTGATTGCATAAACCACTGTGAGGCCTTCTCTCTTTCTCCAGTGGTGACGCCCAGAGCTTCAACAAGGTTGCTGAACGTGTCCTGCTCCGGCTCCAGGAGAAGCTGAAGGGTGTGGAGGAGGGGACGGTGCTCAGTGTGGGGGGCCAGGTCAACCTCCTCATCCAGCAAGCTATGGACCCAAAGAACCTCAGTCGCCTCTTTCCTGGCTGGCAGGCTTGGGTCTGAAGGAAGCATATCTGATATCTTCAGGGTCTGCTCTGTATCCATGTGGGATAGAAAGCTCCTCTATGTACCTGCAGAACAATTTATCTGTTTCATTTTAAGTTTCCATTTTTTTCACCACTGTACTTCTGGTTTTGCATCATACAATCATATCATCATAAAACAGAAATTTCAAAAGGAAAGCCTTCTCAAACTTCTGACATTATGTGTACATGACTTAGCCTGAAACACCTGCTATCTTTCTTTTGAAATTCTTTAGATCCATCCTGTATTTTGCTGCTCTCAACACTTGATGTTAATTTTTTTTTTGAACCCAGAAATCTTTTGATTTGATACGTTGCGGAGTGTATAAATGTATACTAGCAAAGTCTATCTTTTTAATGTTTGTCCTACTCTTTCACCTTTTAAGTTCTGTTGAATCATTTTGTCACTTTCTTTAACGTTGTTTTGTTTTATATGAAGTATGAAAATAAGACCGCTTATGTCTATTTTAATGGTACTGGGGAAAAATAAAACGTTTTCAGTAAAGTGCAAACTCAGGAGTTTAATTTACATGGAGTGGGTGTAATGCGTGTATGTTTGTGTACAAAATATTCACCTTAACGGGCTTGGCGTTTTATGCTGGCTAGGTTTGTGACCCACGGTCCTAAAACAATTACACAAAAAAAAAAACTATTCATGTTCTAAAATGACTTTGTTTTATTGCTTTAACAATCATCTTTACAAGTGCACATATTTAATTTATCCAGACTGTAACGTACAATATATTTAATTAATAGTTAATCTTTTTTATATTTCGCTTTCCAAGTATTTTACTTTTAATTAATTTTTAATGTCTACCTCTATTTACGGTAACAAACTATGAACTGCTCTGATTTTGTTTGCTCTGGATCTGACGCAAATCCTGCGTTTGGTATGTTTAGTGAATCCCGACCAGGAAAATAGGCACTACTATACATAAAGACACCGTATAGCAAAGAGGAGTAAAATGGATAGTTAACGTGACTTTGCCTGTCACAGCGAAGGAGTGGCGTGACACGCTGGCTTACCTGCTCCCGAATCCGCCTTAAACCGTGGCTAAGGGGGGAAAATGAATGTTGTGACTGGAGAGCAGAAACGAGAGGTGAAGCCCGCTCTAGGTATGGTGTTTATTGCTCTCTCTATAATATTAAAGTGACATTTAAGCGATATTGTTCTCTACATAAATTTTGTATTTTATATGGATTCGTGCGTTTCCTTTATAAGAAAGACTCTACGTCATGTTCCACAACTATTTGCGCCACGTTATCCGCTTCTGGAAATCGGCGTAGCGGGATGTTTAACTTTTCATTTGGACAAATGGTCAACACGTAATTGCGATTTAAAATGTTTTATGTTATTCTTAATCAATTCTTGTAAACCTCAGCTATCCTCCCGCATGTCTACCAAAACAGCTAATGCATTGCTTGTGTGGACATACCATTTGTTTTTTCAGTTCACAAGAATTAATGGAAATTAAGATTCAAAGAGTGCTTATAGCTATTACAAAATAATCATTGTATACAATTATTAATACGTAAAATAAAATGAAAACCGCGACATTGTAATTCCCAAGCTATTGTAAGATGGATGACTTTATGAAATGACATATATTAATTAACATTGGTATTTCTTTCATTTAAGCGTTTTAGTTAAAGGAGATCTCTGCTTTAATCCAGGACACAAAAGATACAATGGCAACCCAAGAGGTATGCTTATACTTGTTTATGATTTATGACAAACATAATAAAAGTAGCATTGCACAAGGAAACCGTTTATTTCCCAAACTGATGTCTGCTAGTCAGTGGAGAACTCTTAAAGTAAATAATTTGTATTTGAACCAAGCTGTTTGTAGTAATATTTGTTCCTTTCCTCTATGAATTTCATATCCACAGAACCGTGGGTACCAGTCTGCTGCTGGTTCGCCACCCCCATACTTCCCCTCCGAGTCAGGAGGGTATCCATTTCCCCAGCAACCCCCCAATTTCTTTCCTGTGAACACACCCCAAACCATGCCTGCACCCATCCCTGTAGCTCAGTCATCAAGAACTTCCCGCGGGCGCAAAGGTAATCATCACACCGTATAAACAGGAGGGATCGCTTTTAGCAAAATCGTCTTACAAACTGTTACCTGTGTATAGAGCCAAAAGTTTCAATATGGTGGCACGGTGGTACAGTGGTTTGCATTGATCGGTGCTTGACTCTCTGGCCCAGCTCTACATGTGTTGAGCTTGTATGTCACCGTGGGGTTTCCTTCGGGACCCAAAAACATGCTAAGGTTAATCGGAGTTGCCAAATTGTCCAAACGTCGCCACCGTGTGATAAAAACCTGTTATTTTGATGTTGTGGGGACCATATTTTTGGACTAAAAAGGCCAAATGTCTTGTATTTTGTTTGGCTACTTATGCTTAAGGCTAGGGCTGGGTATGGATTAGGGTTGTCATTGTTTGGATTAAGGTTATGTCCACAGGATAACTGGACGGTCCCCACAAATATATGATTACAAACGTGTGTGTGTGTGTGTGTGTGTGTGCCCACTAAACAATGGGGAGTTTCTTGGGGAACATGTTGTTCTCAGCTAGACACCTAAAATTTATTTAGCAAAATGGTTCTCTGTTGGTGTCTTACATTTAGTGACACGGAAAAGATGCTGCATGTGTATTCTGGCCGTCATTGTCATCTTCCTGGCTGCCATGGCAATCCTGCTGTGGTACTTCCGTAAGTACTTCCTACGAATAATAGACCGATTGGTGTCCCACTCTTCAGTTCTGTGTAGTTGAACTTTCAGATCTCTCTCCACTCGTTTATACCAAGGAGCTGGTGCATTGTGCTCAGCTGTCCACCAAGCAGTAGCTGTATTTTAAGTGTCTGTGCCCTCAGTGTCCAAAGCATGCGTCTTCCGTGTGGCCTGTGGTGACGGTTCCTGTATAAGCACCTCCCAGTGGTGTGATGGAGTGGAGGACTGCTCGTCCGGGCAGGATGAAGGCCAATGTGGTTTGTGTCATCGTCATGCTCCCCTATTCTCTTATGAAGCTACGGAGTCTTGATCTGTCGCTCGTGCCTGAAGTGTTGATCATTTGCTTTTCAGCTCGGCTCTATGGTCCTGATTCTGTCCTGCAAGTCTACTCAAGCAGAAGTCATTCATGGGATATGGTCTGTGCAGATGGATGGGACGATAGCTTTGGGAGAGATGCGTGTCAACAGATTGGATACGATAGGTGTGTTGTAGTGATGTACGGTCAGGTACTGGGGTCGGGGGGAGATTTTATCCATCTTAAATGTTCTGTAATGAAAGGTCTGCTTTTAAAAATTCTAATCTGGTATTGTACACACACAAAGTGACCAAATTGCCCATAGGTGTGTGAGTGAATGGTGTGTGAGTGTGCCCTGCGATGGGTTGGTGCTGTTAAGTATTACTGACTATAAAATAATTTCTACAGTCAAAGAGATTGTATAGAGCAACAGCGATGACATCGGAAGAACATAAGCAACAACCAGAAACAGCACAGCAGAGACCTCATTGGATAAATGCATTTCAGCTGCGGTCACCTTAAAACATTACACTCTGATCCAGTGCATGCCAACTGCTGTGACGGATGACCTGGCCCCAACCATACCCGACCTAAACTCTATAGAGCTGGTTTGGGGTGAATTGGATCAAAGTGTAACAACAAGGTAGCCAACTTGTGCTCAAAACTTGTGGGAACTCCTTCAGGAATATTGGAGAAGCATTCTAGGTGGCTACATCTGGATACTGGTTGAAAGAATGGCAAGAGTCTGCAATGCTGTCCTCCAAGCAAAAGGGGGGCTGTTCTGAAGAGTCTAAAATTTGCAAAGGTTTTAAGATGTTGAACGCTTCTCTTGGTTGTTTCAATATTTGAAATGTATTACTTCATTGCCAGAAGGCCTTTTGCTATAAGGTGAATATCAGCTAAAATAGAGACAATGCTTTAAAAACAGGTGTATCCACATTTTTAACTGGAACTGTATAAAAAGAAAACTGTCAGGATAATGTGATGCTTTTGTTAAAACTATACTTCACAGTGGTTTGTATGTCAGCTCTGGGAACACCAGTCTGAGTGGCAGTCCCAGTAAAGCCTTCTTCAGGTTGCCAGTATCAGGTTTTGCTTCTGTGAAGAATCCACTACACAAGCTTCTTGTCAGCAAGTGAGTGACTCAAACACTGTTATACAAGCGTTTGACTTTTTCAAATGTTTCAGAACAACAGGACAAAAATAATAAAAAGAAATGATTAAAAAACTGAAAAACACTGGAACTATTATGTTAAGCAATGGTCTGAAGTGTTAATTGTTTTGTTTACTGTGTTGCACAATTCCTCCTTCCTAGTTCGGAAGGTTTGGACAGTTTAAGGTTCTAGCAGTTCAGTTTTCAGCGTGGTTATATTTTAAAATAGGAGCTTCCAAAATAACTGAAGTCACTCCTTATTACTGCTTATCACTATTATTGTTGCAGTTATTATAAGTTACTTCGAAACTCATTTACAGTCAACCAGTGAGTAAGGAGATAGTCAAAACAATTATCAGTCAGTTTTGTCATCTGCATTTCTGAAGGATTACAATAATTTGCAATGTTTATTATCTTGTTACATGATGAAATGGACCCATAGGTGTAAGCAGAGTTGATTTCTAATAAGTGGCATTTTCTGAATCTAGCATATCCTGCTCGAACAACCTTGTGGTTACACTGCAGTGCATTAGTAAGTCAATATGCTTATACTATTTTATTAACCAGGGTGGTTTTTCAGGGTCACTGGGAGCTAAATAGCCCTGGCATAGTAAGCCAGTAATAAATCAAATTGATCAATTGATTAAATTGAATGTAATTCCTAATAATCAATCAGCTGTATAATGGGGAGCTCTGTTGAAGCCGTATTCCACAGAAACTCTGAATATGCACAGATGGTGTGATCCCATCGTCTGGATTCTCTTGTAGAATGCGGAATGCGAGTGGATCATCCGGGGAACCGCATTGTTGGCGGAACTGTAGCCAGAAAGGGTTCATGGCCCTGGCAGGTCAGCCTCCAGATCAATGGGCACCATGTGTGTGGCGGTTCCATCATCACCCCCTACTGGATTGTGACAGCAGCGCACTGCGTTGAAAAGCAAGTCTGGCAAATCCAAAATACAGTCAATTCTTTGTCAGATTGCTGTTTTTTTCACTATGGGACATATGGGACTAATATGTTGTCCTGTGTTAAAGGTATTCAGAGCCAAGTTACTGGACTGTATACGCTGGCTATCTCACCCAGGATGAAATGGCCCTCGCTGATGGGATAGCGGTATCTGTTGTCGTATCCAACAATTACGACAGTACAACTAAAGATAACGATATCGCTATGATGAAGCTAATAAGTCCTGTGACTTTGTCAGGTGTGCCCTATCTCTCTTTACCTTTTTGATATCATTTTGTGTGATATTGTTGGGTTTGTGGCTTTTCATTATCATGCATCATGTTTATATTGATAAAGCAGCTGTTAAGATTTTGTCTTAAGTGGCCATATGGAGGGTTCAGCTACTTTCATTTCCGCAAATTTTATCATTTACGATTTGGGAATTTTTGATTGTTCGTATTGTTACAAATTGGCCAATTTTTTATTTGCTTCTAATAAACTCAGTCAGTGACCTTCAAAGCCATGACTCATATGCTAATGAGTTCAGTGTTAAGATCCTGGCCATCTATGTAAACCTTTTTGTAACTTAACCTGATACTCATACAAAAGTTTGTGAACTTTCTGTACTTGTATTAAAATGAACATCTCCCCCCCCATTCCTTCTGTCTTGCAGATGTGGTCAGGCCTGTGTGCTTGCCTAGTCCTGGTCTTAGCTTTAATGCCCCCCAGGCGTGCTGGATTACTGGGTGGGGGACTCTCTATGAGGGCGGTAAGAAAGTGCTGATTTACCAGGTTACAAGGTTTCTTTTAGCCATTTTACAGCATTGCTAGTTTGGATTAGTTCAGAAACAGGAAACCCAATACATCAAAATGAACCTTTGATTTTTTTTTTAAATCTTTGACCTTCTTTTCTTGAATACTTTGAAGAAAGATCCCTGTTCTTAGCTTTGCTTTTCCTTCAGTGTTGACAGACAAATAACAATATGGGCATCACACATTATGAGACTCATACTCTGGCCTGTGTGGCCTAACTTTGGTACTCTGCCTACATCTGTTTGGTTTTCAAGCAAACCATAAATGCACAGAATTTGAAATAAGACTGTTTGTTGCATAATGGTGGTACAGTGATTAGCACTTTGTTTCTTGTCCCCGGCTCTGTGTCCGGCTGTAGTGTCCATGGTCTCCTGGCTTCTGTGGGATTGCTGTAGGTCAGTGTTTTCTCAGTGACCCCCAGACAGTCCACATTTTTGGTCTCTCCCTGCTCCCAACACACCCGTACCAGGTATTCGATGTTCTTGATTGGTTGGGAGCTGGGTGGGAGCAAAAATGTGGACTGTCTGGAGGTCCCCGAGGACTGGGATGAGAAACACTGCACTAGGTACCCTGATCTCTTCCCCCAGGCCATAAACAAGCAGATGTAGCTTTCGATCCAGTTGACTGAATGCAAATGTATGCTGCATGTTCAGCTGACCCATCCAGTTGTCCCTGCCTTGTGCTTTGAGCTTCCTGTTATATGATCCAGTACTGAGTAAGAAGTTAAGGAAGATGGATGAACAGTGACGTTGTTTGTAATGCTTTTATTACTCTAACCCTCTATTTTAGGGGAAGTCTCACAGAATCTAATGGAGGCTGAGATCTCGCTAATAGACAGGACAACCTGCAACCAGCCGCGTATATACAACGGAGTGATCACAGATACTATGATCTGTGCTGGTTATCTGGATGGTGGAGTGGATAGCTGTCAGGTAATGTGATGCATAGATGGCGTGGCAGTTTGTGCTTGTTGTGCGTTGATACGAAATCTTTTTATTTTTGGAATCTGTCTCAGCCACACAGAACCAGAGCGGTTTAACAGATATTTCTTGTAGCTCCTCAATGGGAGATGCAACTTTAAGAATCAAGACTGTGTTCTCAGGCGTGAGTCTTCACCCAGCTAATGACAATACATTTTGACTCATCCTGTTTATGGCCTTATAATCAACATCATATTGTGACTAACAAGTCAGCACCTTCCAGCACACAGGTGCCTATGCATCCCTACACACACGTACAAAGCATACCCTAAAAATGCAACACGGACCCGTCGCCAATGGAGGAATGGGCTTGGCTATGAAATATCTGAAATCATATTGCATATTACTGTCATTGAGTGTATTTATTAACGAGATGACATATTGTGTGAACTATTCTCCTGCTGGCACTGTCATTGTTGACACTAGTCAGTGGGTGGTCTGTCAAGAAATACCTGCTTGTTATGCTGTTATAGCTCAACTACATGGTTTTGTTCCCAGGTGTGATGAAAGCTGTATCTTATATGCAAAATTACAAGTATATCGACAATATATTGTCTTACAGATATATGGACACTGTATCCTTTTTAGAGAGCAGATACACTAGTTGAATAATGTGTTAGATTATTAACAAAGCAGTAAATTCCCAAAAAACTGGGATCCTGGAGTAACAAGACATGCTGTGGGGTAGCCAACTTTGGTCAGCTGTCTAGAGTGAGATTTTCAATTCCACACATGTCTGCACACGCATTTGCATGTATGTTAACAGTTTTATCAAGCACCCCAACGCTTTTTGATGTAGCTAATTTTAGGTTTATAATGGAATAATATAGATTTGCCGTAAGATTTCTTGCATGAGCATGAGTCAGAAGGCATGAGTGTCACGCCAGAGGTGTGAGAGTTGGCAGCCAGGCATATAGCTGGTTTGTTGATATTTAAGATGCTTCCCAAGTTCAACCTGCCTGATTTCTTCATATTCCCAGAAGTCCCCTTTTTTTTTTAAACGAAGGTCATTTTTTTCACTCTCAAACCTTAACTGCGGCCCTGTGGTTATGTGTCTCAGGGGGACAGTGGGGGTCCTCTGGTAGCACAGGAAAACTCTCGGTGGTGGCTGGTGGGCGACACCAGCTGGGGCGCTGGGTGTGCCATGGCGGAAAAGCCCGGAGTGTACGGAAATGTGACCTCCTTCCTCGGCTGGATATATGAGCAAATGAAGGTGAAATGCTTTTTCTTTGTCTCTGTGAAATCAATATGCCGCACCTTTTTACCTCAAATATACGCACGTATGCACCAATGAGCCAAAACATCATGACCAGCTGTATCCAAAGCGAATAATGTTCACTATCTCGTAAAAACAGCGCATGTCACGGTCTGGGGTATATTAGACGGTAAGCTAACGTTCAGCTTTCGTAAATGACGTACTAGACAAGGTACCAGATGGGATAGCCTACATTCATATCCTGCATCAAAAAATCTTGGCCGCCCAACACCTGGTCGGTGGATCATGGTTTTTCCCTCCTCAGACCACTCCCAGGAGGTCCTCACCACGGCTGGAGCCCACACGCCTTGTCCGTTCGGAGATGTTCTGACCCGATCACCTGGCCATAATGATTCGGCTCTTGTCAAAGTCACACAGATCTTTATCCCTGTCCATTTCTTCTGCATTCAACGTGTTGACTATGAGTACCGAATGATAGCTTACCCTCTAATATTTCCCAGACCTTAACGTACACTGTATTTACTAGATAGTCAACATTATTGACCTCTCATGGAGGTGGTCATAATGTTTTGGCTTATCTGTGTATTTATGATATTAGCATGTACAATATAATTGCTGTATAAATGTATAGCCTTGAAAACATGTATCCTTTTTTCTTAATTTCTTCCAGAAATATTAATGAAGAATCTGTTGCTTGCACTTTATACTATTATACTATACACAGGAAAAATGATCTCAGTTGTATAGTCTTTCAGATATTTGGCAGTGTCATTGAATTCATATGTACAATCGTCCTTTGGTACTGGATTGATTCCAGGACTCCCCAGAACCCAGATTCTATGGATGCTGAAGTGCCTTATATGAAATGGCATAGTATTTGCATATAACCTACGCACATCCACCTTTATACTTTGTTTAAATCATCTCTAGATTACTTATAGTACCTAAAATAATGTAAATGCCATGTAAATAGTTGTTATACTGTACTGTACAATAGTGTAACGATCTTCGAGCCACAGTTCAGTTTTTAGAGGGGGTAAAAAAAAAATGGGGAACAATTTCTGAGTTTTAGGGTTTATCACTAAACCCTAAAAAACACATTAGATTAACTTCACATAAAATAAGTATGTAAACAAAAACAAATTAAAAAAAATAAAGAAAAACTTCTCTGAAGAGCAGTCAGAAATAACTTGGATAACCAAAATTCCCCCACTGCTGACATGAATGTGTCCAAAGGTCTGCAGGTTACGAACTGCTTTCTCATGTGCACGCAAAAGTAAGATCATTTTAAATGATCCCTTCAGGGGCTCCATAGAATATACATTTGTGTAATGCAAAATTTACAGCCTGATCTCATGTTATTAACACAAATGAGTTTTCCTGCAAAAGTTGGAAAAATTAGTACAAGTTTACAGTTCCATAAGTACATAGTTCTGTGACCTTGGACTGGGTAAGTGGCTGGATGGATAATTTTGTAACAAAAGGACAGAAATGTGTGATATTATGAGGGGGACTTTATTGACCCCAGGGGAAAATCTTATGCATATAGCAGCAAGGGACATACAAGCAAGTGCTGACAAACAAACAAAACAAGACTGGTCTTACTAACTTGACCCTCAAGAACAATCTTGAGGCGCAATGAATCATGGGATTGGTCTCATTCGGCAAGGATGCGACCCACGTATCCTTGATACTTGGAGAGGAACAAGAACAACATCTGGGATTTTCTTTCCTCTGTACTTCTGTTCTTGAGTATTGGAACTGGTCTTCAGCAATGGCGGATGACGTAAAACGGGTCAGCGAGAACACGAGAACGGTCAAGTACGCATACTGAGAAACACCCTTGCTTTTGGAGGAATTACTGGATACTGAGAAACCCTCCCAGGCTTCCAAAGACTTGCAGTACTTTAATTTCCCACAAATATCGATGAACAGGAAATATCTGCACTGATTAGTACGTGAAGAATTGTGGTTAGGTCACGTCAAGTTTGTGTCCTCAATCGCCTTCGACTTAAACGCTTTCAGGGGAAGATTAGGTGTTCCTCTTTCAAATATTCAACTATTACCCAAATAAAAAAATTCACAATTTTCAACCAATGTAATGCCAGAAAATATTTGTCAGTGGGGAAAAAAGAAATGTAAGATTTTGGATTGGGCCTCACAGAAATATCCTTAGCAAACACTAAACAAAGACTATTACAGAGTTTTGAACAGGCATGGAAACCAGCAATGAAAAATGTCAGCTTGGGAGTTGCTTCTGTTTTGAGTGATGTTATGTGTACAGATTTATGTAATATATTTAAATATTAAAAATATGTGTAATTAAAAGCAATGTGTTTTCCCCCAGGTAGCTTAATGTTGTGAACTACTTACCAATAATATCCAAACAATGAATTGTGCCCACATTTTGGTATTTGAGGATCATGCAGTACAATAAGTTAATTGTCTTGAAGAAGTGGTGCCTGTGAGTTATTAATGGTCAGGTGTCATAGAAGCTAAATCTGGTTTTTCTTGTGGAGATTTCAAAGAGAGTCATTGAGCAGGTGATTAGTTCAGCATAAAATCACTACACAATTATAGCTGTAACCCAGATGAAAGGTATACATCATCATATAACTATTATTTT
>JAODJW010000036.1:10928466-10939967 GCA_026777045.1 Hyperopisus bebe | reverse complement strand
AAGCAGTACTGCAGCAGTGACCTATACGTCTTCATTAAATTCATGTTCTCCCATAACTGCATGATTGCAATGAATAGCCTACGTTATTCGGTTACTCCGTCCATTTTTGTTTCGATAATAATATTAAATGTCATTATTATTTTTTATTAGATATTTCATTCAGCCGGCTGGGTTTTCCCCGTCAGACGTACAGGTACTATAAAGCGGCTGACATAATCGTCTTCATGTGCCCTTGCTACATAGGAGGCCGTTGCTCCGATTTGTCAAGGTCAATCGATGAACTAAAGCGTCACAAAACACAGCATGTCCTGCAGGTCATAAAACAAACATGTGAACTAAGGGCCAAATTATTTACCGGGTATTCATTCGCTACGCTCTCACTGTGCTGCACAGTTTTCATGTGAACGTACATGTTTGTACGAAACAGCGGGGCCTCGATGAAATCATTTTAAATACACGATTCATTTTTATAAGTATACCCATACACGGTTACGTGTTTATTTATTATTATTTACTACCGTTAAGTGTCCGATATCAAACTGCTGATTTTTGCTACTGTGTCTAAGCGCCTCCGCGGTGTCGCAGGACTGGAGAGCGCCGCTGCACCTTTAAGGCAATGAAAAACTAAAGCGGCTGCAGAAGCGGAGGAGAGGGCTATTCTGTAATGCTCCGAGGCGGAGAGGGTTAGCGCAGGGACCAGTGTGATTAAAACAGCAGCGGGAAGATGCGTCTGCTTGCCGCCTGCTGCTTGCAGAGAGGCGGCGAAGAGCTTCTGAGTTTGGAGCCTAAGAATCATCTCTGCCGCTAATCGTCCGGACAGCACTTGAATTCATTTCTTACTGGGACCGTCTTTAATATTTATTTTGCCTTGTTATCCACTGCTGTTTACTTGCCGAATTGTTTAATTTGAATTTTTCCTACTATTTAATTTTTTTGTATCCATTCAGTGTTCTCACTGATTTTTCTTCCATCCTCTGTATCCCCACCTGTATGTTTTCATATGGACCTGCTTTCCAGCCTCTTCTCTGACTCAGCATCACACCTGGGCTGAATTTCTGGCGAGCAATCCTCCTCCCGTCTTGCATCTCCTAACCATCCCAAAAAAAAGAGAGGAAAAGCGGTGCAGCGCGGGGAGGGGAGGAGGGGGGTGTGAGAGAAGGAAACCTGGAGATGCGTTGAGTCGGATCACACAGCTTTAACGAAGACAATCACAGAAGCACACACATCCTTCAAGCGCAGAGAGAGAGAGAGAGATAGAGAGAGAGAGAGAGAGAGAGAGAGAAAGAGGAGGAGAGAGGGAGAGAGAGAGAGAGGGAGGGAGGGAGAGTATAGAGCGAGAAAGGAGGGGACAGAAAGACAGCGAACACCGCCACTGAAAAGCTGGACTGATTTTCCTATAGCCAACAGCTTTATAACATTTGCTATTGAGAAAACTGAAGAAAAATAAAGGAAACTAAGGGAGAAAGTGAACAGAGTAAGAAGAAAAAAGCATAGCTGGGGGATTTAAAGGAGCGGGGCATGTGGATATTGGCTATTATCTTTTTCCACAGCATCTTGAATGGTGAGTTATATCATTCATTCATTTCAAAGTTAATACATTTAACTATACCAATGTGCAATTGTAAACACATTTCCCTTTGCCCGAGGGGAGAAGATAGTGAGTAGTGACTTGCAAATTACAACATTTTACTGTCGGTGTCGTTTGTCACCTGAGTGAGGGAGAGGGCAGAGCGAGCAAAGCTGGAATTGCGCCGCAATCATTTAAATCTAGCTTACCTAGTCACATCTGCGGGCTTGGCTGCGTGCAACTACACGCGCTCCTTATTTAATACACCAGGTCATATTACGTTTCATTAGCTTGCTGCAATGATCGATTACGGCTATATCGTGTAGTATTTTTATTGCACTGGAGATAATTATTATTATCATTATTATTTTGCATTTTGTTAAGTGGCTTATAACTATTTTTTTTCACCAAAGTATCATAGGTACACATATATGCTACAGATTTTATTGAGTTTAATTTCTGTCCATTCATATGATGATTTTATAGCAGCACAGCATTTACGTGAGAGATTTGCATATACATTTCATTTACGGCCATCATATCCCTGTCTTATCGATGTAAATGTAAAGTTCAGAAGACTGATAAGAAACAGCCGTTTTTATAAATGTGTGCAGCTATATTTTTAAAAAAGTGATCAATTTTGTGTGCAGGGATTTTGAAATACTAATGACAAAATAATCATTATTCTTACTCCCGGTAACTGACTCACAAATGTTTAAAATTTAATGACATCAGAAATTTGTATATATGTGTCATTCAGCAATATGCACATATATATGTATTTTTATATGAAAGAATTCTAACCTTTTATAATATTTCATGTAATATTTGTGCATATTAATATGTTAAATTTATATATGTGATTATATAAATACATGTGGATATATGCCACAAATAACTGCAAGTAAAAAATACATTTAATATATATAATTAAATAATTCGGCAGAAACTATTTGGTAAACAGGCATTCTCGAAAATCTATGCAATGTGTGATATTGGAGGCAAATGATTTTAAGAGCTTATTGAGATTAATGTCCTGTGCAATTACCTTTGTGGGACTATATACACCATTAAGGATGCCTAAAATATGAGAGAAAGAAGGCTGTCCATTTTAACCTAGTCAAAAAAAATCATTTTACAACAACCCTGGAAATGCTTGTGTGAAGGGAGAAAAAAGGTAAAAACCAAAAATATCTAATATTTTGCAAACTTTTTTTCCATGAGGAAAGATGGTTGTGCCGACAGTTGACAAAAAAGAGCCTTCGTGGTTAGAATATGCATTTAGACGTAGGAAAATGGCAGAATATGAGGTGAGGTTACTGTGGCCATGCAGGGGCTGGGTGTGTACGCAAGGCGGGGTGAAGGATGAAATGGAGTGGGGGGAGAGAAAACAGAACCATTTGTAGCATCTCCAGTAAAAAAAAGAGACAAATGGACAGGATTTGGGGCATATATTCTATTCAAAAATGGGACCGAAGCCAGTGTCACTAGGGAGGTAGGAAGGGTCAGGTCGATAATGGAACAAATATTTAAATAAATGGAAGGTAGGGACAGGCAGAGTTAAACGCATTTTCCGGAATATTGAGGGGCCGTCAAATCTAATTAATGGGAATGTGATGGAAAAGGAGGCCTGTGTAAAGATACGCTCCCCATTTTTGTGCTCCTAATTGCTGGTAAAAACAAAAACATTTTGATAACATTTTGTGAGCAGGTCTAGTTATTTATTTATTTGTTTTGGTGCTTAGGTAATCCTCAGATGGTGGATTTCACCATAAAGATGTGCCTTTTCGAAGCACATCGAGTGTCTCCTTCGTATCTGCCTTGAAAAGCATTTTAAATAATGCCCGCTGATTTTCATTTACATGTGGCAGTTTGACGGGCTGACTTTTGAAGCCTTTGTCCATTTGCATAGGGGCTACAGTTCCTTCTGAAATGAAAAGCCGCTTAATCATGATAACAGATATCTATAATTAAGGTTCCCCGGAAGAGGACATTATCTAACTGCTTATTTACTCATAAGGCTGCAGAATTTTTACCACCCGAGAAATTGTGAGGATAAATTCCTAAATGTAACTGGAATTTCGTGGATTTTTTTCCTAACAGCCAATCAATACCCATATTTCTGTTTTATATGCAGACTGGAGGCAATTCAGTTCTAGGTTTTTTCTTTTTTTTTTTTCCTGGTATTGTTCACAGCGCTCACTGCTGTTGTCGGTATAAACAACTCTTCAGTAAAATGCCACCCTCTTTTCTTCGCTGGAAGACGGAGATTCTGGAAAATTCTAGCTTTTAGAGTTAGGTTTAGCACAAGCGCCTTGGTCTGTCTCTATGGTAACCCCTATAATAAGTGTCATCGCCATTGACTCGGGTTCAGCAAAGCCGCACTATGCACAGGTGACCCGGAAGTACAACACACAAAACCGCCAACTTCATTTTTATTGTGTGCATATCATTAACAGATACATTTTAAAAACAATTAATAAATGAATGCATGCAGCTGATAAAGTTGAATGCCAAGGGAAACACCTCATTTTTAAAGTGTAAATGCTCCACATTGTGTCACCAATCCTTAGTCTTGATACTGATTTTATTATTTTTTTTTGTTTAAAAAACATTAAATTAAAGGTTTGTTTCATTTTTGGCATATTATGAAATTGCATTACAATTTTTTTAATCACATCAAAAAGAATGATATGAATTTTAACACAGCCTTCAAAAATTAATGCGCAATGAAAAACAGTCTTTACTGCATAAAGTAATATGAGCTATTTTGTTGTACTGTGACTATTAATTGTAGAATGGGACTCCATTGTATTAAGATAGTTATCCACATTAGAGAATGTCCATTTGGTAACATTTTGTTATTTGCAATCATTTTCACTGTGGTTTGTTTGGTATGTTACATGCCAGAATATCGTGTGACATTAATTATAAGCATTGCTTCAGTGGTTGTGTAACTGTTGCAATTGTGTAAATGCAATGGGAAATTTAGCTTTTTTGTCATGAAAATATATTTATTTAATTTTCCTTGAAATAAAATGGGCTTGGTGTATATTTTAGCTTGGAAAATTACTTTTTATTACCTAATTATTGAAGTGGAGTTCATTATGTCTTTTTGTGCATATTGTAAATTAACATTAATAGCAGGTTGGAAAGAAATATTTAGAGAAACAAAAATAGCATGAATATTTTATAAACGGATTCAGTGTAAAGCATAATAGATATTTTAATGTATTACTGATGTAGAGCTGGAAATCAATTTCTCTGCACAGTGAAACATGTTATTATATTTTAATTTATGATTTTACATTTTGTTTTTTGTTTTCTCATTTTATAATTTCTATATATAGTCAGACATTATATTAGCTGCTTGTGTTTGCTGTCGCGTCTGTGGCCTTCGATTAAAATACAAACGTAATTATGACAACAGATATATTATTGGGCAGATAGACTGGGAAGCAGGTTTAATGCTGTTTTGTTGAGATGCCTGGGGGCAAATCTGATTCAAGCTCAATTGGGCACTAATAAGCTCTTCAAATATATAGCATGGCTGCTTACTCTACAGTTAACGTCACATGCCTGCTGAGGAAAATGGCTGGATGAGGACTCGTAGATCCAGAAGGGGAAAAGGTTCGGGTTAACTTTAGCGTAGAAGCATCTGAGCACAAAAAAGGCCCTTATAATTTTGTCCTGGCTCGTGTCGATTATATGCAAATTCTCACATTGTGAATGAGGGCTCCTTCTTAGATAAACCTGCAGAACATTCTGGAGGTACATTATGTGCTAGATCCTTTAGCTAAATGTGGTTAACATACATATACATGGACTGGTCCCAGAAATGAACTCAGTTAAGATTCCTGGGAGGAAAAAAAAAGGTTTCAATTAAAGAAACAGTTTTTGCTCAACAGTAAGTTAATCTTTCGTGGGGAATTAACATGACATACTGATTAGAGTGCCATCTGTCTGTATTGCAAGATACACAGTAATAACCGTGGTCCTTGACATCTGAGTATCTGTTTAAGTTTATTTTGATTCAGATGTAGTTATCACACCACTTAGGTGGCCCAAGGAGAAAATAAGAAGAAAATCAATATCATTGCAGAATGTGGTGGATGAGCCTTTTTTTTGGCTGGACGAAATAACTATACAACAGAGAGACAACAGGGCCTTGGATTGGTTTAGCGTAGCATCTGCCTGTTACAAAGCCCTCGATATCTCTTCCCCTTCATGAAGATGTTTGAGGCTCTGTCTGGAAAGGTGTTCGGAAGATCACAGGGCTTTCTCTTCCATGCTACCCAACATGACCAGATCTCAAATTGTGAGAATTGTACCCCCATTGCGCGGAATCTCCGATAGAAATTGGTCCCTCAAAGACAAAAAACGTCAACAGCATTGCACGGTACTGCAGCGTCTTCGCTTTCATTAAAGGATTTTATCCAAATCCCTGATCTTGTCAGAGAAATGTTGTCTTATTGAATTAGAATTGTGTTTTGAGTGCAATCTTGTGTTCAGGAAATGTTCACAGATCAGTTTAAAAATGTGATAATAGTTTAAATGAGCAATAGGATGCTATGTGTAATATAGTTAACCTACAGTTTGTTTCCACTAAAATAACTGCTTATCATACAATACACAAGATGATTATCTCGTTAAAAGTAAGTGTTGAGTTTCTTTAGCGCTGACTTTTGCTTTTGATGCTGTACCGTAATCTTATGAGACACTTTTCAAAGGTGATTCGAAAGGTCAGGTCATATTTAAATGTGTTTGACACATGCTAAAACAGTGTTTTTTGGATATACATTTTATAAGCCTGTTAGAGTGGGATTAGAGATTTGCATGCCTGCAGTTTTCTCTGCTGTGTTTGGTGGATAAACATTTGATGATTTTTTTTTTTGTATGTCTGCAATGTTACAGATATTTTTCCAGAGAAAAAAATTCTTCTTCGTAGCCAAAAGTCAATCTTCCATTTTGTATTTTTCTTGGTTGATATCAACTCGAATTTTGATTTAACAAAGGGAATGAATTGGTATTTTTCCCCCAAAATTGAGTGAGATTGATTATGAATTCAAAACCTTAGATGTTTAATTAGTTTTTGGATATCCGCAGATAAGATTAATGAAACTGAAATGTCAGTTGAAGACCTGGTCTCATGGAAATATTCTACTCTGGCAGTTTTTATTTTAAAAATATTGCATGTATTTGTATCATATTAAAATAGAACACATACAGAAATTCAGCTAAAAATAAAAGAAACCCCTAAACATATTTTAAATTGGGTTTTCTGGGATTGCCTTGGATTTCAGAGTGAGCTTACCAGTCGCTTTTTTATTAGGAATTGAATTGGGAGAATAAAATATCCTTCACCAATTTTCTCTAGTTATATTTTATTACCCTGTATGCTTTGCAAGTAGATTTTAAAGATGCTGAGTGCTGTATATCCAAAACGTTTTATTACTTGAATTTGGGATGTGACATTTTACGGGAGTTCAGTGTTTTCCATTGATTAATGCTGGACAGTGAAATTACATGACTGCAATAATGTAGCATGAAAAGCTCAAATGTTCAACAAAAAAAAGATAAAAAATGGTACCACTGCTTAAGTCACCAAAAGGTAAAGTTCTCCATACCCTGCTGTGTGGTGGAATTCATTCTGGTTTCTTGTTTTTTGCTATTTATTTATATTGGTGCTACTTGTTAGCATTTTTGCTGTGGATTTGAGCAAGGATCTGCCATTTTGTCACTCAGACCTCAGCAAGTAAAAAAACAAATATGACTGCCATGTTTGGAGGTCGTGTCTAGGACAGTAGTGAATAAACCGGAATCCTTGCGAGATGGTGTCTTTTAACATACATGTTTCAGCTCACATGGCAACCACTGAGTATATTTCCCCCCCAGCACTATTCAGGACAAACACATAGTGTTGCTGTAGTTACTGCATGGGGGAGACTGAGACAGTTTCTGAAGTAATCTGTTTGTTTAAACAACAGTAACCAGAAAATCGGATGCCTTTTGTGAAACAGAAATTTCTGCTATAACATAATAAACATTATAAGTGTTATTAAGTGTTAAATTTGGCTTTATTTTGCAGTCACTTCATAATATATGAATATGATATTTTCAGAATGGTAGTTCATTCATGCAATATTGGCAATATTTATTATTATGTATGGTAAATAAAAATGTAAAAATACCTCAATACTGATTAGCCATTCTACCTAAAATCCAATTTTGAAACTGGGCTGTATAATTATCTTATAATGGCAGTTCTTTTTTCCCTCGTGAGCCTTATATGAAACAATTAGCTCTGATTCATGATGGAAACATAATCAGATATAAAATAATCTCCTCAAAAATAAATAACGGCAACCAAAATTTGATCAAATTATTCGAGAGGGAAAGAAAGAAAACAGAAAAAAACAAAGCAATATTTTGCAGTGCGTGTGAAGTGTGCACTTTGCAGAAAGGTTAGGCTCAGTCTGCCATGATCTCTCCCCTCTTTATGTGAGGCACTCTTCAGTCTTCTTTTAGAGAGAATTTTTGCAGATGCACTCAATGGCTGTTATTCTAAGGAATGGGTGCTAATGTGTAATAATGGCTACCCTGATTCATTCACACGTCCCTCCTGTATAATGAACTTACTTAACAAAGATGTTGAGCTGCAATCTAGTGGTCTAATTAGCGGTTAGGTATGGAAAAATGAGGTAAGTTCCCGCGGACATAAAAATTAATTACAAATCAGGATATGAATGCTCTTGGATTCTGCTGAATAAGTCTAATTGCATGTACTGTATGCTAATGGATCGTGCATGGAAATGTTAACTGTGTCATTTGGCTTATGCCAAAAAGAGCTTTCAGCTTCAGTTTCACATGAAACTCAAGTGTGGCACGGTAAGGACAACAAGCAAAAATACGATTACTAATACGATTTTCTAAAAACTATTATTTAATGGTACCATTTTTGTTCTGTAAGTCGGATATTTTTAGTTTAGTTTAGTTTAAAACTATAATTGCAAAATTGCGATCACTTTATGGTACTGCTGCAACTGCTTCTAAAATAATATTCATACACGATGATTTATTTTTTTCCCTTTTTTTTTGTAAAGAAGTGTACTAAATCCATCTATCCATCCATCCTCCAAATGCTTATCCTGTATGTGGTTGCATTGGAGGCCTGGAGCCAATCCCAGGCAGCAGAGGGCACAAGGTAGAAGGATGTTTGCCAGTCCATTGCAGGGCACATAAATATGCACACACTACAGGCAGTTTTCAGACACCAATTAGCTGAACCACATGTCTTTGGACTGTGGGAGGAAACTGGTGCACCTGCAGGTAATCCATGTGATATCAGAAGAGCCCAAACACAGAGGAGCAGAGTTGGCATTTGGGCCCTCAACCCTGGAGGTGTGAGGTAACAGTCCTTTGTATTATTATTATTATTATTATTATTATTATTATTATTATTATTATTATTAGGTGGGACCAACCAATGAAATGTCTTGGTTCTGCCTCTTCTAGTTGCTTTGACCCACCTCCTCTACAATCTGATTGGATATCTTGCGGAATCAATCATTTCTCTTTCTGCCCTCAGAACATTTTTGTGAAACATTTTGTAAAACTCCCATGCGCAAGACTTGTTCCTGTGTACTAGTTGATGCAATGTGTTATTTTCGTGATATTACATCAATTGAAATACTGGTAGCAATTGTACAATTAAAGGGGTAGGTTAAAAGGTAGTATCACTGAAATTTGTGCGTTTTATATGTTGCTCCTCATATTTAGTGTTGTGGGAATCAAGAGAAATCATGTATTTGCTTGGTTTTGACATGTGGCCTTGAGTGGTTTTGAGTTGTGTACAGTTTCTAGGGAGTATTTCACCGCCATTCTGACTGCTGTTTTCAAAAGCAGCAAAGATTCTAGGGAAATTGAAGAATCACAACTGAAAATAGGGTAGCGGGCATCCTCTGTTTTGATGCATGACAGGGAGTTAAATCAGTGGCCAAAAATGAACTAAACGTCATTTGTGCAGCATGACATTTACTTAACAAAATTACAAAAACACTTCAGTATTTTAATTGTTTTTCTATGTTTTATTATATGTTCTATCGTCTTGCTTTTCCTTGCTTTGGAAAGTTTGCTACAAATCATGTGTGGGCTCGTTGATTAAAATGTTTTTGAATATATAAAAATGCATTTGGGAAGCTGAAGGCCAAGAGCTGGTGTAAGAAGACCATGACAAAGCATTTCTATGTGTGAGAAAAGCAGGGAGTTCCTCAGGAGACTACAAAGCCGACAAAGGTGCACCTCCCCACACGTGTCGTGAAATTTGCAAATGGTTATCAGCATTTTTAACACCACTTTGTGCATCTGCTAGGAACCACGATGGGCCTACATTGAGAATCTGTTTTTTTTTCCATTCTCGCTGCTCTTGACACAGGTTTTGGGGGGGGGGGGAATTAATATAATTGAGCTACTGTGAGTCACATGATTCAAAGCATAGAGGGGAGGGGCCAATGATCACAGGTAGGGTTTGTGTGCATTTGGGTTGATATGTTATAAGTTAGACAACCATTCTCATTTCCTGCGATGCATATAGTGGAGACTGAGGCGGGTTTGGGCCGTCATTTAAAACTGAGAAGGACAAAGGTCCAGGGGACGAGGAGGGGTCTACGCGGTCGAACCATATCTGTCCTTATTGGGGGTGTGAGTTGGCTAGCGAGCCCACTGACAAACTGACACGGGCCCCACCCCCTGCCGCAGCCAGCCAGGCTTAGTGTCAGTCACGCCTACGGCTTTGCAGTGCTTCTGCGAATGTGCCGCGTTTGATAATGAGCTGTCACTGGACAAAATAAATAAATAAGGGGACTGCACGGGGCCGAGGTCTGCTCCCGTCGCCATGACTCGGCAGTATGCCCGCGACATGCATTACTCTCCGGAGGCCCGCGAATTAGCCATGTGGTCTACACCCATGTGGTCTACACACATGTGGTCTACACGTAGCACTCTCCGTTTGGAGAACTGATTTTTTATTTTTTCATGTTCCACCCCCGTGAATGTTTACATAATTTCATCCATCACAGCTTAATGCTCAGAATAATTTGCCGCCAACAGGGGAGAAAATGTAATCAAAAAAACATCTTTTGCCCTGTTTTATAAATAGACCGAATTTAAGTTTATATCCGGTTATATCCGGTTTATATCCGATATGTAAATACATGCACATTCTTTTTAAATGCAAGTGACTGGTATGTGGACATACTCACAGGTGTTTGAAAAGCTTGAACATATAGAAATAGAAGACATCACGTTTCCTATTTTGTTTTTTTGTTACACTACATCTATTGTAATATTCCGAACACCATTCTGCATGAAAATCCCCAGTAGCTGTTGAGATGCAGCAACCATCAGTAGCTCTGGCTATTAAATCACGTTTGAAATCAGGCATCTTAGTCTGACAGTAAGTAACCCCCTGATCCTGTTTATGTGCCGTATGTGCTGAAATGCAGCCGCGTGATTGGCTGTTCGGATGAGTAGGCTTTTTGAATTAGCTAGCGGGTGTGCCTAATAAACTGGCCACTTAGTGCATCACTGTTAGTTTGGGTTTTTCAGAAGAGTGCGGTGGGGTGCTGAAGGTGGCCCTGCGTCACGGTGTATGTCTTATATCCTCAGAACCGGGTTGAGACAGACGCTGGAATGAGACCCACTGGCAGCACTCTCTCGCTGCTGTTGTTGCCTGACGCAAGGTTCCTCCCCAGTCCTGTGGGACCTTTCAGCCTGATCCGCCTCTCAGCCTGTCGCTTAATCGATGGCTTCAACCGCAGCCCCGTGGCTGGCTTAGAAGGGTGAGAGTCATGTGATCGTGCCACTGCAGCGTAGCTGGGGTTCCACCACTGTGTCTATAGCCCTGTTTGCTAGCCCCTCCCATTCAGTTTCGCCC
>JAODJW010000036.1:10839521-10858061 GCA_026777045.1 Hyperopisus bebe | reverse complement strand
TAAGGCAGTTCTGAAGGCGAAAGGGGGTCAAACACCGTATTAGTATGGTGTTCCTAATAATCCTTTAGGTGAGCGTATATGAATACTTCAGGTCCGGAATAGTAAAAAGTAAAAACAGACCAGACTGTTTTTTCAACCAATCAGTTTGAGTTCCCTATGGCTGTAACTCTTTACACTCAACTTGTTGGTTGAAACAAATTCCTGATTTGGATTTTTATTTTCTGGACCTGAACTGTCCACCTCATATAATCATCATAATCAACTGATAATTATAGGACAGGGATGCCCAACTCCAGTCCTGACCCCTGTTATAGGATAATAATTTGTTGTATGATCAAATACATGCTGGTCATTTGAACAAAGGAAGCACATAAGTCATTGTTAAAAATTCTGCTATTGCATATAAGTAATATGATATTTCTCCATTTTTTTCCCGGTGCTGTGGAACCTTCCTTACTCCTTGGGAAACAGGTAAGTGGAAATATGTATATTCAATTTTGATCCTGGTTTAATCTGGTTAATCTAAGGCTGGGTTGTGCAATATTTACAAAACGCACATAAAATATGGTTATAGCAACTGCAAATGTAATTATTATGGAGCTGTTGAAAAAAAAAATGAAAAACATGCACGCATTGTTTATTTTGCTTATTGTTGTTGATTTACAACAAATCTGGGTGGACTTCTTCTGTAAATAGACAAATATGTTGAGTTTTTCTATGCACATAATGGAGTTTCCCCAGGGAATTAATTACCTAAGAAATTATTAACTGCAGAGGTAAACGCTGAGAATGTTGGGTTGTTGCTGTGGTTTGCGGGCCAAGTGGTGAGATCGCCGCGATCTCGCCCTGAGAATCTTCTCCTGCAGACGCCCCATTATTGTGGAGCTACAGGAGGGACGTTGAGTGATCTTAGCCATGCTGGTAGCCTTGCTGAAGATCCTCGGGTGTTTGAGCAGCATGTCCCCTGTGGAGATATTACATACGCGTCGGTCGTGTGTCTGTGGCGTGGGCGCAGCGGGGAGTCTCCCCCAGTCAGGAGAGCGCAGTTGTGACCTGAAGTCTGGGAGGCCCACTTCAATGGTCACGCCGTTGAGACACTCGCCTGTGGCATAGGAGATGACGGCTGTAGCTGGATGGGTTTTATGGAGGCGTCTTGAGGTTTTCAGACTGCAGAAGACACTGTTCCTGTCTTCCACGATGCATTCTGCATTCTTGTTTTGTGTTTGAATAAAAATATAACATTACTGAGGGTATATTGTTACAGTACTGGTTGATTCACATTATGTTAGGCACATTTTATTTGTTTAAGCAATATTTAGGCTAGGTATATGGTACATATAGGATGTATGCATAGATGTTCACTGCTTATATTATTGTGTGATAAAACAGTGAAAGTTTCACAACAGTCATAAGATGGTTAATTTTTACCAACATGAGTATTCAAAACATGCAGATGCAGTTATTGTATTGTCCCAGGATCCAGAGGATCCCTCTGAGCTCCCTGCCAGACAGTCCACATTTTTGCTCCGGGAGCTGGGAGGCAGCAAAAACATGAACTGTCTGTGGGACCCGGAGGACTGGATTGGGAAACATTACCGCAGATGTGCTCAATTTGATAAGTTTCTTGCCAGCTACATGAAGGAAGACATGAAGAGGGAGCTTTTTTAAGTATGTCTCAAAGGTACCTGTCTGATTTGATACGTTTTATTTTTCGCTTTTCATTAGACAGCAGAATGTGTGAAAAAAGATTTGACTGAAACCTTTGAGGTAGCTAATGGTTCAGGGGGACTTTGGTATCTGAACTGTCAGTCTGTGTTTCGGGGGGGGGGGGGCGACTGCTTAAAGTTAATATCTGCTAAGGTGATGGGGAAAAGAACTTACGGAATATTCATACAGCATACTTTATGGGTCCAGGAGATAAGACATTTACGCTCTGGCAAAGAGGAGAAAGGCCAGTTGGCACTCTGTTAGACGTATAGACATCAGTAGTTTAATGGCTTGAATCAAACACGGGCCAATTAAGAGTCATGGTGTCTGTGCTGGGGTGGGCGTCCATTAATTTCAGGGGAAATTGAGGTTGAAATTAGCCATTGTTCAGCCACGTGGCCGAAGCCCCAGAAGGAATGACAGCCCTCCGGTTGCAATTCAAAGGTTAGGTACAGCAGAGCGTCTTTTTTTCCCTTCTCCTTCATCTTCAGCTCATGTGTTGTGCGGACAATAAATGCGGTATTTGCACGGCGTCCCTGAGGGTGATGTCAGCCAAGTGTAAAATTATTCCTGAGCATGGAGGGTAGGACGGGGGAGAGGGAAATGGAGGGGATGCATGGAGATGTCGAAGAGGAGAAAGGGATAAGAAAGGAGGGGCTCTTGTTTTATAAGGGCACTGGAAAATATATCTTTTTGGGTTTTTCAGAATGGACCGTATCACTGCAGTCTCTACCAAAAGATTTAATAAACACATTAGCCAGACGGATTTCTGCCAGTCACATGCAGACTGGAGGTTCCAGACGGAGGATCCCTCTGGATGACATCACTGCTGTTACGTTTTTTATACCATTATTATCATCCCCATTGCGGCCAGCTAGCAACATTTGGATTGTCACCGTGATATGAGCTAAGGGGTTCTGACCCCAAGATCCAAGGGAAGGCTGTACATCAGTTCTGAATTAGCGGCACAAATTCTCACTCAAAATGTTTGGGGTAAAGGGCTCACCAGAGGCTTGGATCTTGCTGGCCGGGTTTTTGGAACCGTTTTCTGCCACCTGCACAACTTCCTGTCTGGGGAGATGCAGTGAAGAAATTGGCGTGTTGGTAAAGGACAACCACTGATGTTCATTTAGTGTAGCTTGCTGTCCTCTGGTCCTCCGTGACATCGGCTGGGCCCATATCTGCTGGCCTGGATTAGATTAACTCTGATTGGAAGAATCTAAAAAACTACACAGGTTTCTTCAGTGAAAATCTTAGATACAAAACATCTATCACAATATGAAACACTACATAAGGTGCTTTGTCACTGAAGTTCAGGAACCTAGTTTCAGGTGCAGAGTTCCTCGGCTGTCTTGGTGGGAAACTTTTGTAGTTCCTGACCAATTTCACGTGTCGCTTTCTCATTGGGTTCCATGACATGTTTGTAATTGATTATTAAATCTGTCGCGCAGATTGATCTTTACTTTTCCACAAAATATAAACAATGTAATGTCATAAATATATGTATATTTTTATTGTAAGGTTAGTGGCTTAATATTACTTTTGGTTATCCGAATGATTTTGGAAGGAGACAGTTTGTTGTTGGACGCCATCCAGGCTACTGAGCAAAAAGCCTAAAAAGCCCAGACTAAAAGCCACAGTCATAAATTCTGCCAATCAGGCTTTTTGCAGTGGAATGTCATGCACCCAGGGCTGCTGTAACCTTGGTGTTTTGACAATGAAATAAAAATGGGAAAAAAACACGCGCTTCCACCTTTCAACCGCATGATTTCACCTATTGTTCATCTGTGCACTGTGTGCCAGTGCAAACCGGCATCCATGTTTGCAGAAGGTGGTGTCGGATTTTTCTAATGCACTACACACCTGATCAGGTCTGGCTTTTAGATGTGTCTCTATGGAAACTATTTTCTTTCCCAGGCTTATATTTTGCATTTGGAAGAGAACTGGTCTGATGGCCTCCCTCTAACTTAGGTGGGGCTTAGGATGACCTATAACGTTCATTCATGTTTCTGTTACACTGCCCCTCGAAGGCAGGACACAGTAACTGCACTGGTAATGAAACAGAAAAAGGGAGAACATTTTTTGACTGTCCATCCGTATGTATGGTATTGAGATATTAAGTATTTACGTCAATACCAAGCTTGGCTTAATTAAAGATATTTTGACACAAGATTAAACAGAGCCTAAGAGGCCCAGGTTCGATCATAACTCTGTTTTGATGAGATATACAGTTAGTGTTTTGCCTTGGTATAGCAGATTAGTTACTACATAACATTCCCCTGTAAAGTGTGATAGTATTTCACAAAGACAATGTTCTGCAAATATGTCCAAAGGCGTGCGGAGTGCGCACTGTTTCCTCTGGTTCCTCCCACAGTTCCAAGACTTGCAATTAGACAAACTGGCGTCTCTACGTTGTGTAGTGTGTGCATGTGTGTGTATATCTGTGTATGCCCTGCGTGTTCCGTGCCTTGTGCTTTACGGTGCCTGGCATAGGCTACAGGTCTTACAGCCACCCAGTACTGGCGAGGCAGCTGGAGTGGTTGGACTGGAAGGAAGTGACCACAGTTTATTATAAACGAATGACTGCAGTCTATACATTCCACATAGTGCATGATGATGTGCAGGTACATTTGAATGCTTTTCTTCATCCGCCCCATCTTGTTCTCCATAGCTTGGGGGGTCACAGCACAGGGTCAGCCCGTGCATGGTCATAGGCTTTGCTGAAGGCCCACAGACATGTGACCTTTCTGCCAAGGTCAGGGTTCAAACTGGTGACCTTCTGATCACAGGCACAGAGACTGTGCCGCATGTCTGCCTATGACAGACTGGCATCCTGTCCAGGCTGAACCCCGACATCGTGGCCTGTGCTGTCTGGGATGGATTCTAAGCTCCTCATAATGAAGATTATTGGTCATGAATACTACACGATTTGTATGTTACCAGATATATTATACAAAGTAAGGCTACTTAATTAGAGCTAGAGAAATCAGTAGGGGAAAAGGCAGAAATCATTTACAGAGCAGCTGCGAGTGAATCTTTTCTGTCAGGTTTACCTGTGCGACAAAATATTGTCCATTGACGATGGATGACATGCTGTTTGATGTTTTACCCCCGGATGTAAGAGGCAGAATTCCTCAAACAGCACAGAAAGGCATTTTCAGCTTCTCAAATAAATAAACCTCCAACAGCCCCCGTATAAGAAAAAAAGATCTGGGGGTCATTCTCAGTGCCGTTTGCATACATATACATAATAATTAGAATCACCTTATACATATGTAATATATGTTTTAAATCGCCTTTATACTTTCAGTCATACTGCACAGGGGCATAGTTTGAGTTTTTTATGAAGCAACTTTCTGCAGGAGATATTTTTTTATGCTAGCAGCTCTGAAATTGCTGCAGTCTGATTCCCAATGTGACCTTTGTTTAATGTCACATGTCACAGGCTTTCAAATCACTCCAAGGTAACATGACATGACAGGAATCTTTAGCAATTAAAGGGAGGGGGGGGGATACACCACTCCACAGAAAATACTAAACAACATCAAACGCATTTTGGAGCAGACCTGAAACGTTAATTATCCTTATCAGCTGTTTCAGATGGAAGACGGGTAGTCAGCTATAGTGGGGGGGGGGGGAGCTGGATGTCCCCAGGGCACCACAGGGTAAGATAGTAGGACATCACACCTCATGTGGGGGTTTGCGGTACTGCGGATGGTTCAGATAATTATTGATCTTGTTTTCTTTGTAGGCCGACAGCCTTATTTTTCAAGTTGTATATTTAAACTTGTGTATTTATACATAGTGTCGGTATATTTTATTTGTATTTACTTTTCTTACTCAATAAACTGAGCTTGTATAATAGTATATCTATATATTTGTTCATTTCATGTTGTTCCGCATTGTTGCTGCACCATACATAGACAAGATATGTCTTGCATATGTGGATGTGCTTGGCAAATAGTTCTAATTGTGCATCAAATGCCGGAAAAGGCACGACGTCGTTCTGTACACCTGAAATCTACTGTCGTTAACCACTGTACCTACAAACGTGTCTCAGTCAGCTGGGACTCTCTTGTACGCTGGATATTCCAGCATGTCGCCCATCAGGGGGAATGTTCATTATCACAGCCGTAGCCCAAGTCACAGCCTGTGATCTTACGTGCCGTGATCACAGAACTCATCTCCATAATATCTCCCCAGTTAGATCGTATGGGGGAACACGGGGAGTGTGACAGAATACCTGGCCGTAGATGAGATCAAACGAACGCTTTCATCAATCACATTTAGAACAACGGTCCTAGAAATAGTATAGGAAAGTCAGGCAGCAGAGCCCGAGGACAGACGTCCTCAGAGCAGCTGCACGTAGTCGCTAACGAGAGTCAGAGTAATGAAGCTGCGTGTATCATTTGATTATTGGGGCTGTTGCGCTGCTCAGCATCCAGCTTGCAGGTAAATTATAGCTAAGGGCATGTTTGGGTGTCTTTCTGTGTCTTCGGTAAATGTGGATAATATTCTAGTTCCACTAATGTCACAATCTTGTTTTTAAATAACAGATGCTAGCTAATTCATTTCCCCCCCGCACAGACCGCTTTGCAATGCCCCGTTTTTAAAACAAACGCACTCTACATACTCAGCACAGATGTATATCTGACTTGGATGTGTGAATGACAGATATATTAATTGGTGAACTAGTGAATTTATTCAGTTGCTGATGAGTTTTTTTTTTTTTTTTCAAATCACGTCATTGATAATTCTTGGCATTTCTGAACTAGATAAATCTGGAATGAACAAACATAAACTGTATTACTACTTTTGGGTTTCTGGAAAAAAAAAATGAGAGATAGATCTGTAGAAGTAATATTGACACACCAAAAGAAAACTCCTTCTATAGATTTTAAACTTACAAGTAACCTACAAGCAGAATAATGGAGCAGCTTTCGGTAAAAGCTGGTCAGTGGAAGCTGTGTGTATAATCAACCTGAGGTTGAAATAGTTCTGAGTGAATGCAGAACTCTCTGAGGTTGGAAATGAGTTCTACGGATAGGCTATCAAGGCACAGCCACACTGCAGAGAGTATCTGACCGGGAAGCTTGGCCTTTGGAGATGACAGCGTTTTGCTTGCATTGCCAAACTGTGCTCTTTTCCACACCAGCTGAAATATTTCATTGCCAAATGTGAAACAGGTGAGATTAAAATTGGCATATTCGAATCAATGTCTGTGCTCCTCTCCCAGGAAGTTGTGGATCAATTTCTTGAAGACATGGAGCTGAATGCTGCCCTCGCTGGAGGGCTTGAAGTACTTTTGGTATTTTTGTAAGCGATGCGAAAAGGGGGCGTTTGAACAAGGCTGATGGACCACTGTAGCTGTTGAGTTCATCAAGAACATCCAGAAGAGCGGTGCAGTAGACGTGTATCCCTCCACCTCCCAAAGCTCACGTTTGAAGTTAACTTTTGCAGGTTCAACTAGACATAAACTAAAAGGCCAACACAGACTTTTCCGGAAGGGCCATGCCTCTTCCCTGAGTCCATTGCCCAGAAAAGGCAGGTCTGTTCCACCTTCCCATTACTCTCAACCGGATAAGCAAAGAAGAAAAATGATTTGACGGAACAAATTTTAAAAAATGGTGTCCTAATGGACAAAGCTGATTACAGGTAGCCTTTTAGCATGCGCACAATGTCCCTTCATAATAGTTCCCCATCACCTCCTCTTTCCGCTGTTTAGATGTCCTATAATAGGGCATCGTAATCAGCCGACAGGTGACTGAGGGATCCATCCAGAGGTTGTAAGCTAAAGAAATCAGTGCTGCACCAGGAAACAATTACGTTCAACAAAATGCGTGAAAACTTACATTTTTTTACCGTAATTACTTTGGATCACTGCATGCATAAGTTCTTCATCACGACCAGTGTCTGATTATACTTATTGCATAATGTTTTTTTTATGTTTCAAGACACATTGGGGGTGGGGGTGGGGGGGGGGTGCTTATGTAGTCTCAAAGGAATGATGCTTTAATCAATGCAGACTGCCTGATTGATCACAGAAGATCACAGCCTTAATTAAAAGCTGGGTGGAAGTCCATCTGTGGTGAGCTGCATGCTTTCCCACAGGGCTAGATGACGTCTCTGAGGGGGAATCTGCAGTAGCAAAAGCCAATCGAAGTATAAGACCATCTCACAATAGCTCTTCTTAAAGGTGAATCACCGCCTACTGCTCTTTGATTGAAGCGTGGCGTAGCCTAATTTATTAGAAAAGATTAAATTACTGCAGTATGATTCCAAAGGCTTGGGATCTAACTGTATTTATATCATTGTTTTTTACTTAATTGACCCCTGACACTGTGGAGAGAAAACAGTATTAAACAGAGTTGGGGAAGTTACTCACAAAAGTACAGTAATCTATTACAGGCAGAGGAGGAAAGTTCATGTCCAGAAAGTACAGTACCAGACCAAAGTTTTGTTTCAACCAGCCAGTTGAATATAAAGAGTCACATTGACAGAGTAATCAGCTGGTTGGCTGAAACAAAACCATGGCCTGGATTTGTATTTTTTTGGATTGGAAGTGAAAATTGTATCTCCAGAGAACAGAAAGAGAATTGAATACAATGCATTGCCCAGCATGGAGATATACAATGAAGTGGCTGTTGTTATGTGTCGGTATTATGCTTATCACTACTATTATTGTTATTATTATTATTATTATTATTATTATTATTAATAATAATAATGCATGTATGTATGAATATGTGATTTCTGTATGTATTTTTTTGGATTCTTTAGCCTATTATGGGTGTGCATAAGTCCACTTATTTATATTTGATGCAGAGGGGTTAGGAATGGTTAAACGATTACTTAACACATAATTGCTGTGCGGCTTGTCTTGTTCTAACAAGAGACAGCTCTGTTATTATAACGTTCTTATGCTGAAGCAAAACGTCCTCGATTTATGTCGTACGGCTAATTAAACCTAGTTTGCCTGCCTTTCAGCCGATTATCACTATCACGTACCACCAAGGAGTTTACAGAACCCCACGCATTACAGCGGATCGAATGCAAAAACCATAGATGTTTCTTGTCCAGGTGTCCTGTGTTTGATTTTGTGCCGTGTAGAATGAGAGATCAGACATATCAGAGAAAAATCAGTGATACGGTTTACCACATGTGTCTGTGTCTTGGAGAGAGTTCACAAATGTATGTGTCAGTTGGGGGGGGGGGGCGGGAAGTTGGATTGTGGAGTTGGAGGAGGAGGAAGTTGTGCGCCGAATCATTGTTACCCTGACAACGACTGTAGCTGTCAACACCTCTCTCTAATGGTGACAAATGGTATTTATTACGTCAGTGCTAATTTCCCCCAATCTCCTTCAGATGAAGATACTTAGCCTGCACTGATCAAATTGTGTCCTGGTAATTACTGAGAACAGACCCTATTAAAAGTCGGTGCCTTTGATTCAGAACTGCTCCTCATATCTGGCTGTATCACTTAACAGCGCCACCTGCCTGTGCATTTCAGAAGTGACACTGGGACATCGTAGATTGGCAGGGTAAAGGCCTGCAGCATTCTCAGGGCGGCCCTGGAAAGACCCGCCTCCATGGCAAATGAGACAGAAGATGGCAATCTTTGTGTAACGAATTTTCCCAGATTGGTGGGAAACGCCGTTAAAGTCATTTAAAGTGCTGAACGACGTTGTGTCCACACCTTCAGGAGAGGGAGTCAGGACCAGAGGGATTAGTGATCTCTAATCACACTAAACAGTGACTGATTTCACTCTTGAAAATGCTGGTTTGTTGGATAAGCATCTGTTTCAGTGTCCCGAAGTTAAACCAAGGACAGGTTTGCTTTCAACACTGGTAGGACTCAAATCAGCCCCAACCCCAACATGACACTTCCATCCATACCCAAATCGACACCCTTGGGTCAAACTCATATTAGTAAGCTGCTCAACAGTATTTGAGAACTGATGCTTTTGTTTGCAAAGGATTAGCCTATCAGCTGCAAGGGGTGGGGGTGGCATGTTGTTCTGGTTAATATTGGCAAATGAGTAACAGAGCTGAAATTGATTCGTTCATACCGTAAGAGACTGTTACACCTGTTTTGTCTCATGTTGGCTAAACTCGAGTCTTTTGGCCAAATTCTACTCTATCATTGTTCATATTCTTTGGGGTGGAGGGGTAGGGCTTCCTCGCCTTAGCAGGAGGATTCAGGTGGTAGTTATTTGTATCGATTTACTCCAGTTGTTTCTCTTGGCCCACAATATGAGTTGTTCTGGTCTGATTTGATGCAAGTTAACCAGGCACCCCTAGCATTCAGTCAAAAAATTGCAATCCTCCCCTGTGCAATATTTGCCATGTTCCACAGTTTTATCCATTCTATTCTGTAAACAAAAGCCCTTTTTTCTATTTGTTACATTAGCCTGACCCCACACCATCTCTGTCTATTTATAAAAAGTGAAACTAAGTTAAGAACTAAAGCTAGTTTTTGCTGCCCAGACTCATGTCACATGATTCTATTCTCTATTCTGAAACAAGGCGCTCATTCTCACAATGTTGCCACAGCCATTTTTCCAGCACTCTCACCCATTTCTGCCCTCTGACATCAGACGGAAAAATTATTGGTTCAGAGGGAAAACCAATCAGATTGTAGAAGAGGTGGGCCCACTTTTTTGTGCAAAACTGTAATGAGCATAACCGATTCCCCAGTGGAATGGGCTCCCCAGTGCCTTTGCGAAGGGGACAGCTGGAGGTAACGCTGCAGTTAGGTAGGGAAGTTCCACCCCATGTTTGCGCTTCTCTGATAAATGCGCATGCTGGCAACTAATTAGCCTCTCAGCTTATGCAGAGAAGCCGCAACAGTACGGCGTCTGGTGTCTGTGAAGATCCAAACACTGACAGCACATATGGAAGACAGCATATGTAGCCTTTAATCAATTAGCCAGCAAGATCATTATCAACATTTCAGCTTTGTTTTCCTGTAAAAAAATGCACATGGGCTCTGAGCTCCTGCAGCCATGCTGTAGCTGCCTAGCGCACGTTCGTGGTACCATGACCAGGCAAAGCAAGTAACCGATAACGGAACTTCGAAAATTTCTGTATAGCTCAAGCAGACTGGACATCAGGATATACTTAGTAAAATACCTCAATAAAACAGCTGTTTGTCACCATTGTTTGGAAGGTCGTGGAGTTTCGGAGTGTACACAAGCTGGATGCAGAAAAAATGTTCGCGTGCAATTGCCAATTTCCAGCTTTTACTATTTTCAAGGCATTACATCCATTTCCATCATGAGGAACATTGTACGGCCCTAAGCAGTGTTAATGAGCAGAAAATGCAGAGGTGCCTATTTCTACGTTCTATTTCTGTTTTGGTCCTATGGTCATATTTTCCTGGTACTTGTATAGCTGTTAACAGCATGGAACCCCGTGCCATTGACATGCTCTAACTGACCACCATCCGTTTAATTGAGAACGGTCCATAACCTTCCCATCAGTACCAGTCGACCAAGCATCTCTGTGGTGACGGAAGGCTAATTCCAGAGTCACTTCAGTTCTCGGAAAAGGAAATGTGTTTCTGCTGCGTTCAGAGAATGCGTGGGGGGCTTAGTGAGCGCGGGGCAGAGTGCAATCGTTTCTGCTTCATGTCTCGAGCAGCACGGAGCGGCCGGGAGTTTTGTTCAAGGTCCGAGGCAAGATCAAGGGGCTGCAGAAGATGCATTTGCCTGAGCAGACCTCACAAAGCCCCTGGAAGACCGTCTACACCATGTACATCTCAGCTTAACCCATAAATGTATTACAAACAAATGAGAATGAGTCTATTCAGAATTTTAGTAGAACATCGTGTCATTAATATCCAGGATCAAGGCTGGTCCCCTAACCAGTTTAAAAATAGCGCTAGGACGTAACAGGACTTCTGTGTGTGTCTCAAGTCAACAATAAGCTAATGAAGCTAAACATTTTTTGCAGGGTGACCCCATTTCCGAGGGAGAAAAAGTCTGGTGACTCCTTCTAGTCATCATTTTCTACCTCTGCCGGAAATTTCTGTCCCTTCTAACTCGACCCTCATTAATTCCTCCTTAATTTCCCTTTAGGAATTAACAAAGTTTGTCTATTTGACAATAAATCGAACATAAAATGAACAGTGAGCGCAAACATGATCTGTATTTCTCTTTTTGAATGATGCCATTGCCCAAAAGGCTATCTCCACGCATCAGTATTGGTCTCACGTTTGTTACCCCTGGACCCTTACAGAGAATGACACTGCAAATCTACTGCTTGCTTACTCACAATTGGGCTGTAGATTTTTTTCCCTACTTATTCCCATGCATTTCTGCTTGCTTGTTTCATTACCAGTGATGATTAGCCAAATTAGCTAATAGCCCGGTTACTGTCCTGGCAAACAGAACATCTGGCAGAACAAGAAATTCCCACATGAAGTTGGCCTTCACTATCATAACAACCGCATGCTAGCAAATGTTCCCTACATATGCTCCTCCAGCTTAATAAGTCATGCCTATTGCATTTGGAAATAGCGTGATTTGGTAGTGAAATCGCTAATCTAACTCTATGGATCAAGGAAAAAAAAAGACATGCGAGGGGTGGTGGTCACAATGACCCAGTGTTACACCCCCCTTCCCTTAACTGCAGCTGCAGTCTCTGCATGTGTCTTCTGACTTGGATCATAATGAGAAATGTTTAGTAATAGAAGCTTCTCATGGGCTCATCCATGTTCTGAAACCACTTAATCCCATTCAGGGTTCTGGGTATCTGGAGCGTACGGACACAAGGTGGGGAATAACCCGGAATGGGGCACCAACCCATCACAGGACACACTTGCACATCATTCACACCTAGGGGCGCTTTGGTGACTCTGAGTAACCTCAGCATGTTTTTGGACTGTGGGGGGAAACCGGAGTACCCAGAGGAGTCCGCCCAATGCCATGGGGAGAACATGCAAACTCCACACACTTGGAACCATGGTGGAGAGTCAAACCACAGTCCCAGGTAAGGCACCAGTGCGGACACTGCGCGACAGAGCTGCCCCTTCATGGGCTCGGACTTTGGCTAATTCATCCCCACTTACACCACATTGTGACTTGATCTTCCTTCTGCTCTGTCCTAGGAGTGCTTGAGATTGTAACTTCTCTGTGAACTTCCCTTTGTTTTCTCATTCTCCTCTGGCCTTTTTGCAGATTACCTGAGCTTCTTTAGCTTGACAGGTAGTACCGGGTTTGACGAGAAAACACCATTTTTGCAGATGTTCAGGTGCTTGGCAGAGTCTGTGACATCAAGCTAACATCAGCTCTACATTTAGAATGAATTTAAATTTAAATGGTACTGGCTGTGAGAGATATTTATTATTTAATACTTACATTTACTTGGAGAGATTTGGAAACCCCATCGCGATCCCCTTGAAACGCAAAGTTTGAGAACCGCCTGGCTAAGACTTGCAGGACCAGGACACTGTTACCAAACTGTTATCTTCATCAGAAATTCATCAAAGTACAAATACAGTGTATGTGCAGCAGAATTTTGATTGCCTGTCAAGGTTTCCCTGCTGGCCTCTGTATGATTCCCTCCTATTGGCCTGTCAGAGGCTTGAGAGATGCTCTGTTTCTCCAGCTAACAGCAGTACCCCACCAGCCCGGTAACCTGCAAATCGGCTGCACTGTTGGTATGTGTTGGACGGCGCCACCACAGCCTTTCAGGTTTTCTGACATGTGGAACGGGGGTGTTGGGGGTCTGATACGGGTTTTTTAAAGGAATATATTGGCCCAATGAAAGAAACAATCATGTTTCCCATATATCTATTAACTGTTTATCTAGTACAAGGTTAAAGTGAGTCTGGAACCTTTCCTTGGAGGCTCAGGTAACAAGGCAGGCGAACCCAAGTCCATTGGCGCACACGCGCAGTCACACGCGCAGTCACACACGCACTCCATGCCCTAAGTATCTCAATGTACTGTTCACAGGATTTAACTAATTTCAAGCCATGTCTGTCTGACAAATTGTAAATAAATTGTAGTTTAATGCTGTGCCACTGGTGAAACCAAACAGAAAAATTACAGTAACAAGCCAAAAAAATTGACGTTGATGGTCAACAGTTTGGCTTTTTTCATTTGTTGACCAACAGTGCCAGCTGTACATAAACCTGGGGAAACATCAAGATAACACAAGCTGTCATGCAGAAACTACACAAAAGTAGGCGCCTTTCAGATGCTGCTTTGCACCCACAGCCACGGTATCGCTGGCTGATGGTCAGACTGGTGGCAGCTCACTGCCCTGGTGGTGATGGGGCCAAATGTGATCTGGGAAAAGATGCACCATCGAGGTTAAAGTTGTCTTCTGCATGCTTCCCACTACCAAATGGATTTTCTGTTGTCATGAGGGAAAGCTACTTTGATAGGAGGGGCAGTGCTGGGGGGGTTAGGTAGAATAGGGGGGGTTATGGGGAGGACGCGTGGGGGGATTTATAATCAAGGCCGTCATATAGCAGGGAGAACATCAGCGCAGGGAAGAGCTTACCAGGAAGAACATGCTGGACCTATTCGCTATAGATTCAGGATTTGAGGCAGGGTTGTTTTTCGTGGGATGCCGTGGGCCCTAGTTCTTGAAGGTTATGCGGATGGAGTGGGATCCCAGGGTCTGACGCCGGTGACGTGGGAGTGCTCCCACACTGCTTTCCGGAGATGGCGCCTCTGTCAAAATCGCCCGTGTGCTCGTTAATGTGTCCCCATGCACCTCGTCGACTAAGGTTCCGGATATCCTCGGAATAAAGAAATGCAAAAAAAAATAAATAAAAATCCTTTGGCCTCTCTTGTTAGGTTGGGTCGTTATATGTTATGAAGCTTTTCATTTTCTTTTACCTAAATGCAGAGCCTGTTCTGTCAAAATACAGTACAGTACAGAGCACAGCCTTTTAAGTAAGAATGAACTGTCAGAACATACAATTTCCCCCCCAAGAGCTATCGAACAGAACATAAATATGCAAGTGAGAAGATTTAAAGCACCGGCTTTAATCTCTGTCTCTTGTCCCATCCAGACAAAGGGCAAGAGGTCAACATCTTCAAGGGTCCACTGGGAACTGTCTAGCAGGGCTTGTTGAAATGTTTTGGATAATTGTATAACCTAACTATGATTGAAATTAGCATATGAAAGCTGATTTCCCTCACCCTCACCCCCCCCCACACCCCCCGATATTTTTAAATGTTAATTTGTAAGTCATTTCAGAGGACAGTAACTGACTTACAGTTATGTACAGTCTCCCAGAAGCTCTTTTTTATAAACTACCTCAGTAGCTGCATTCGTACCCAGGCAGCTCAGCCCTGGCAGTGCTCAGTCCCACCAAGCACCGTACTGTATGTAGACAAACACGTTTTCTTTTTTGTCTTCAGTCAGTTTCTTTTTTGTGTGTATTATCTTCAGGAAATCTTCCAGATGTTAAGCACGGTATTCAGTTTTTTACGACCATAAAAGCTGACTGATGGGCTTTGTATGGATCCAAACGTGCATAACACAACAGTACAGGGAATATTTGTCTTTTCTCACATCAGATGAACATGTGGGGGTTGAAATGTAAAGTGTTTTGTGTGGGTGGGTGCCACCAGTTAGCGGTGAAACTTGTTGACTTGAGGGACTGATGGTCCAGCAATATTTCATACATTTAGCCCTTTCAGTATTTCGTAGATGTTATTAGGTTGCGATTAAGATGTGAGGGGTCAAAATTGGCAGGGCTTGAAAATATAGTTAATTTTTGGAAATTAACGAATCCGCCCCCCCAGATCCCTAGTTTTCTGTATCCCAGGGAACCCCGGATGTACAGTAAGACTTCTTCGTTGCTAGCCCTTTAAGAAATGTCATGCTGGCGAGTCGAACAGTGGATGCACATGAAAGACTGCAGGGAACATGCGGGATGGGAAAAACAGGGGCCTTTCCATCTCCGGAAAACGTCCAAGGGGGGAAATTCAGGCATAGAATCAAGTGCAATTCCCAAAACAGAGCTCACTTACACGTTCCCAAGCAAGGGTCACCCACGGTACGGACCATGAAGAGATGTACCACAGAGGTGAAGGTGACATGGGAAAAGGAGTTACTGGGAGAGGAGATTTCCATCCCCCACATACATTTATTATTGAAACCCTTTTTTGCCAGCTTGACACATTGCATACAGCAGTGTTTCCCAATCCGGTCCTCAGGGACCCACAGATAGTCCACATTTTTGCTCCCTCCCTGCTCCCTAAGGGAGCAAAAATGTGAACTGTCTAACAGGGAGCTCAGTGGGAGCAAAAACATGGACCGACTGTGGGTCTTCAAGGACCGCACTGGGAAACACTGGCATAAAGCAGAAGTTTGGTGCTAGGACATGAATGAATCACTCCCCTCGAAACCACCTCCACTATCACGTCCCCCTTTGCTGGACCCCACCAGTGTCCACAAGCCACTGTTTTGCACCTACAGGCTACCACGAGATGTTCAGATCCCTTGCTTGTGGGAGGAGGGACGTGAGCTTATGAGGATGTTTTCACTTTCCTGCGCCCACCCCCCTTTCATTCCTTACTGCCATGCTTCTGCAACTCTAGTAAATCCCTGTATAGACACTGAAAATTAATCCTTGAAAATCACATTTAATTAAAAGCCTAAAGAATTAACCGACAGTGTTTCATTAACTGGGTCAGCTGGTAGCTTTCTCCACATTCAATGTGCCAATGTGCCTGTTCCTGAATACTGAAAATATTATTTATACGTTTGGGTATATTTTAACTCCCTTACTTTGCGGTATGTTCATGCTGAAATGAGGAAAGTGTTGTAAATTTAAATGTGATTTTATGTTGTTATTTTTGTATCTGATTGGAGTCACTTTCGATTTGTCAAAACATGGTGTTTCCTTTTAAGGCAGGTAGTCAGAATCTTACATACTGTAGCATTGTCAACAGGTCAAATAGGTAATTGGAGTTACCCTGTATGTATGAAAAATTCGGAGTTTAGTGCTGTACTGTCCAGGCTATCCAACCTCTACTGTTTACAATTAAGATTTTTATTTCAAACTAACAAAACAATTTAGTGAGGGAAACAATTAAAATGTAAATGAAATATTCTGCGTCACTCTGACATTGTGCATGAAGGGAAAATAGAAAGGATTAATTAACAATAAACTCATTGAGGATTTGTTCTAGAGAATAGAAAAAAATGTTACATTGATATATTAAATCATTTTATATATTTTGATAATAAAAGGCAAATTTTACAACAAATACAACTGAATGAAAATGACTGAAACTTTTTATTACGTAGTTTTTTCAGTGCCTCTTTTTCACACCAAGCCGCGTTTCATGCACCTTAAGATGCTGCTCCCAGTTTTGACAGTTTTTTTTGTCTTGTCGGTGTATGAAAGCAGACAAATGCACACAAAATATGAACAAAGCGTTCAACATGACCTAGGCATGATGTCACCGAAGCTGGAAACATGAACAGGGCACAAAGGATTGTGGATGCATGTCTTGCTTGTAGGAGAGGGATTGTGGGCCACCTCGGCCCTCCAGGGTTTGCGGAGAGGTGGGACTGACTGTGGAGCACGGCTGCTGAGGTCTTGGCCGCTGGGCAAAGGTTTAGCTGCTGCATAATTAATGAGAAAAGGTAGACGGAGATGTTTAACCGTAAGCAAAGTGGGAGGGTTAGGATAAACCCGGCATATCTGTAGGATTAATGGGGAGATGTTTTTCCTGCAGTTTAACTGAGTTGTACTGTACAAGCATTCTCACCTAATGTCTGATATAACCATGTTTTTACCTTTGGCGCAAAACTGAAATTGTGACATTAATTCAAATGCATAGATATTAAATCGGGTCATTTGCTCCACAAATAATAGAAAGGCGAACAATTAACAGCTATTAACTACCTATTAATTTTTTAATTATTTATTTGCAATTGACAGCATAGGATTTAATTGGTCATAAACTGTTGTTTTTCCATAATATGCAGATGAGGTGATTTTTGTTTTCAGAAACAGAATGAGCTTCGTTGGCCATGGAAGTTTATACGTACAAGGAATTTGTCTTGGTGTGGTGTTTGTGGTGACATGTAGCAGCCGGAAAACAGATAAGAGAGCAGAGAAACATAAAATGTTTCACAGCTGTCTTGCAGACAACATAAAATAGTGAATAAAATGCACACGATGTAGTGCATGGTGTAGTGGTGAATACCAGCAGTAGTAATTATGTACATTAAATTAGCCTTTGTGATCAGGCTAAATTTGGGACGACCAATACTCCACCATTTTTAGGGTTACTGTTTTGGCTGTTATTCTGCAGGTACTGAAAACATGGTTGGCTGCACATGTTAGTAGCTCGTGCCATCAATTGATTAGTGACATCATAATCACATGATTCATAGAAAAATCGCCATAGTGACCTGACCCTATTTGGGTCTGACTCAGGATAAGGGATTCCACAGAAGGTCAAGTTTCAGGCAAGTTATTATTTTTCCATCTTCTGAGCTGATTAGATCATAGACACTGTGTTCACCCGAGAATTGATGTGAAGACAGAAATCAGGTGAAGAAAGGCAGGTGTCTGCGCTGGCCTTATATTGTCCCACCTTACAGGCTACCTTTCCCCTTAAATAGCAGCTGTAGTAGTATGTCGTATCCTCATGCTCGTGCAAATTACATGGGGCTGTTCCTCCGTACGCACTCGGGTGGTTGTGTGTCATGTGACCCCAAAGGTGGCTACAATGATTGTCTTTTTGTCACAATTTCAGGGACACCTGAGTGTAACAAAATTATAGAACAAAAGGAAAGCAGTGCCGGTGTGTGAGATTTGAGTCACGAATGGATTTTTTGGGGGGTGGT
>JAODJW010000036.1:10802079-10818440 GCA_026777045.1 Hyperopisus bebe | reverse complement strand
GGGGGGGAGGGTCACAGGCTAGACCAGCAAATAACAAACTCTGGTGGGTAGGTGTTTTTTTTTTTGGTCCTTCATCCAATCAGCTTGCTGGACCCGCACGCACAGAAACACACAGGATGTGTGTAGGTACCGCCCAGCCCTCCAGTCATCCGGGGAATCCGCCTTATTATTCCCCCCCCCCGCCCCCCAAACCCAGATTTGTCAAGCAGCATTAATCAAACTCCGGCATAATTTGCGTTTTTCTGCTGAGTCCGGTTCTGCCGGCACCACGCAGCGTTTGGCCCCCTCCCCAACACTACCACCCCTCCCCCCCACATTTTCATTTGATCATGTTTAGATGTTGGGGGCTTATTTCCCTGCGCTGTTCTTATCAAGCCAGTGCAGGAGCAGCCCCCACTGAGCTGTGATTCGCCTGTGCCAAGGCGGCCCCCGCCTGGCTCTGCGACACAGGGACAAGCGCGCACACACAGACGCACACATGCAAACGCACACACGCACACATGCACACACGCACACACGCACACAAACACATACACACACAAACACACACACACCAGCCTGCATGCTAATATAGTAAACCCACATTCATGGTAAAATGTACACATCGGATCAATTCATTTTTAATGTGATGCATATAGAAACATAGACACTTATACACTGGCACTTGCAGACCTATATTCATACATTCATACACATACAGAATAACACTTAACTCACTTACAGGCATGCAGTGCCTCATGCTAACCTTCCCGCTGTCATTTCAGTGCCTCATGCTAACCTTCCCGCTGTCATTTCAGTGCTTACCCCGTTCAGGCAACGCAGACACTGACACACAGCCCAGAGTTGGACACTAACTGGGGCACAGCGCCTCCTAGTGGACCCCGCCGAAATACACCATTTTTATGCGCCTGCAGCCCCGAGACAGGAGTTGGCCACTTGCGCAGTGAAGTGAAGGACCTCTTAAAAGGAGAACTGGGCCATCGAGTTTTCAGCACGCGGAGACATTTCCTGCAAATCGTCTTCAGCCTTTTTTTCATTTGTTGCTTGTAGGGAGCAGAGTTCGTTATCCCTAACTAACTAGTTCACCCATACAGCTAACTAGTTTACCCATACGTGTAATTGGTCTTGCTAAAATCCTTCCACACCAAAAATCTGAGTTGATAAACGGAGATGTCATCTATTTGGAGACAGGCACAGAGGAGGACAGCCCTGCCTTTTCCATAGAAAAACCTTTGGGGGCCTCAGAGATGAGCCCTTCCCCAATGCTACCACCTGCTGCTGCCAGCCGCTCTGTTTTTGAGCCAAGAGATGTACCCCCGTCCCCAGTGTGTTCGAACCTCCTCCCCAGGCCTGACGTGTTGTTTTTGGAGGCCTCCTTCAGCCCCTTGGGAGGACGCCCATGTTGACTGTCACAAAGCTTGGTCTCCTCCCATAGGGATCCACCCTGGATCAGGGTATCTGCGTGTGCATGTGCACGTGTGTGTTTGTTAGCTGCAGGCTGTGATGCAGTAACATCGCAAAAATAGTATGAGTTCACAGCAGAGGCTGAGGGTTCATGTTTTCAAAAACAGATTTAGGCTGAGTGCCTCTCTTTTTAATTACTAGCACATTTCGTTTCTGGGGGCAGCGCGGTGGCTTAATGGGTAGCGGTGTTGACTCACCCCCTCTGGGTTTGCAGGGTTATATTCTGCCCCCACCCTGTTTGTGTAGTCTGCTCTCCCTGGGGTGTGCGGATTTCCTATAGGTACACTGGTTTCCACCTGCAGTCCAAAGACATGTAGGTGAAATGGCATTGCCCATAGTGTGTGGGTGCGTGCCCAGTGGTGGACTGGCATCATGTCCAGTCTGCTTTCCTGTCTCCTGCCCTATGCTGTGTATGAGCCTTGTGACACTACTGGTTGGAGGATAGGAAGGAAGCTGAGGCTCTCAAGTTTCATAAAAAGTTTGGAGTGAGATGACATTAAGGGCATCACATGTGCCTCACAGTCAATGCGTGACACTTGAGATCCCTGCCTGCCGCGTTCATCCGATCTTGCTTTTCCACTTCCACCTTTTCTGCACTCCGTGTGTGCGCATCCGTGTAATAACGTGCTTGTGGCGGGATCACACATAACTTATTTTGGAATTTACCCGGAAACAACAAATGCTATTTTACGATTGGCTGGTAGGTGGCTATTAACTCAGTATAACTTGGGACAGCTATGGACTCGGCGGAGAACTGCACTCTGCATACCCGCCCCTCGTCCATTAATGCTATATAACGGGACAGCTTGGTGGGCCTTTATCCCTTATGTCTCAGTGTGAGAACCACAAGGTGTGGCATGTGGGCGTGTGAACTGGTTGAAATGCGTATGTCTCACAGTTAATGAACGTAGCTCTGAATGTAGCTTTTTTCAAGGATCCACTGCCTTATTCTAGCAAATATTCTCGCAAAAGTGCCTTTTAAGCAAAACATACTTCAGTATCCATCCATCCATCTATCCATTTTCCGCCACTTATCTGAGGTCAGGTCGTGGGGGCAGCAGTCTAATCAGTAAATTCAGCAAAATAGTGAAGGTCATGTTGAAGCCAATGTTCAGGCTGATTGGCAGTCTGCATTAATATTGTTTTTCTCTCATAATCACCAATTAAGCTAGGTAATACCAATAATGATAATTTTGCATACCAATAATTGTATTTGTAATATATGTTTACCTGTGTAAAAAAAAAAAGCAAAAAAAAAAAAAAACGACACCTTTCCCACACCATATGAAACTAATTGTGGCGCCCCTGAAGGCAGTGTATGGTACTGCAAGGTTGTCCAACAGGCAGAGCTAAAATTAAGCCAAATCTGAAGAAGGAGTTTAGCTCACTATATTCTGGAACGGCAGCAGAAGAAAGCGCGTATGTTTTTTGTTTTTTTTTTTATTTTTCCAGCACTCTGATTGGTCGCCTCTGTGACCTATCCCTGGCAGCCTCTGCTGAGCACGCTCCAGCTGAGCCCAATTGTGCAGCAAAGGGAATTATTTTTGTATAGCGAGCGGCTCCATCCGACCAGTCATTTCCATGGCCCCTAAATGCTATTTACTCCAGCGGCCAGGCACCGCGGAATGGGCGCTACTGTAGGGCCTAGACCGCCTCTGCAGCGTGGCCTACATACCCGGGCAGCCCGCAGCATGGTGACAAAACAGAGGGTGACACACGCTCGCTGCAAGCAGAGTGCTCACGCACCCCCGGTGCTGTGACACAGAGACACAGCCGTACTGGAGCTGGGCTACTAGCCAGAGACCAAACAGAACATGTAACCAAAAGCCGAGATCTTACATTTAGTCATTATAATGCAAAAAATTATACTGTTAGCAATAATTTTAGCATAACAATATTATGGTTCTTCATGTTTTGGCATGGTACAAGGAAATCACTGAAGCTAAAAGCGGCTGTATGAATTCAGTTTTAATGTGTAGATTTTTATATAGCACCTTTCCCAGTGCACTTAAATGGGGTAAACTTAACCGGAACAAAAATCATAGATTGACATATTGTGCTCATTATTTAATTTTATGCAGTTGTAGACTTTTGAGTTGACAGAAAGCCAGAAGTGGAAGGTATGAGACGAAATCAGAACTTCCAAAGTGATTTGCCATCCATCCATCCATTCATACTTACATCCATTCTGCTTCCGTATTGCAAAGGAGGGAGAAAAACATGATTGCTGCTTTAATGCAGCCAGAGGTGACCGATGGGGGGGCTTCTGGTGTGATTGTGCCCTTGGTGTGGACCCGGCTAAGTTCTGTCCTCTCGTGTTCATATGATGTTTGACCTGGGAACCCACGGGCATCCAGGCACAGAAGAAGGAATGAAGCCCAGTTTGATGGCCTCTGTTTGCCTGAGAAATGCATGGTGGTTCATTTTGACTGTTTGAAGAATGGCTTTGTCAGCGTACGTATACGTTCGTATTGGCTGGTCATGGCGCAACAGAGAAGATTGTTTTTTGCCCCGGTTCCGGCGGTCCGTTCGGACCACGAGTGTGGCTAATTCAGAGTGACGGTTTCAGCTGCAGTCAGACCAAATCCATCAGCCACACCCACGCATGGTGCACGCACGGGTGTGTGTGTGTTTGGGGGGGGGGGGGGATACTGCACGCAGGACAGCGAGCATGAAAATGCGAGTGCAATTCCGCTTGGCAGTCCAAAGGCCTGGAACGACCCCAGTTTGTGCCGCGAGTGTTTTGCTGTATGACTTCGCTTGGAATAGGTGCGATCGGGACGAGGGTGAGGTCAGCTTGGGCTGAGTTGGTTTGGGTGAGGAGCTGTCCGGAGCAGTGGGATCCAGTGGCACTGTGTGCAGAGATGGGCAGCAATGCAATCAACAACAAAACATTCTCTGTGTTGCAGTGACATTGCCGCAATGTTATCGGTTTCCATGGGTTATGAGGACCACCACTTTTTTGGGGTGACCCAATTATTGCGTTTAACAAACAACATCCCCCCCCCACCAAAAAAAAAAAAATTTGGTCCTGCCCCCCTGTTGGCAAAATCTGCTGAGGGCCCCGCTCAAAATTTATTTTTTGCAATGGCCCTGGTACCCCTTCCACACTGCATACTTGGAGGCAAATTGGCAGGTGGAAACCAAGGAGAAAAAAGCATGCATGAGGGGAGTGGCAATGGTGGGGGGGGGAGAAATGTCGTCGTTTGGCAAATGTCTCAGGTGTGCCACAGTAAACAGTCTGAAATCTGCTGGAAGGAGTTTATGGGACTCCCTCACTTTCCAAGGTATGAGGACCTGGGATAAATATGCCTCTTCATTGATGAACAGCTGTAACGTTCCTGTATTCTTCTCCAAAGCCAAGTCTCCATTCCCAGTTCAATCCCAAGCCAATTGATTTAATTTGTTTAGTTATGGAGGGAAGACTCAAGCCCTCTTATGCTCATGCACTGAGAGCCTTGTTTGACATCATGGAACACGCTCCCTGTTCATTGCATGAAGTGTTTCTTAACCCGTGTTGGGGGGGGCACGGTGGGGCGTGACTAAGTTATGTGACAAGCCGACTTAGTCACCTATTCCTTGTTCTTCCCTGTATTACCTTGTTTAGGGGTCTCCCAGACCCCCAGTAAACACACTCAGACCCTTTTCCCTCGTCACAGCTGTCACCCGTCTGTGACCCCGTGCTGTTTTATTTTGGTGGGTGTTTCTAACACCCTTGACCCCAGACCACTCTTTCATTTTCTTTCCTCTCTGCCACTCCCTTCGCCTCCAGCCCATCCCGATGTCATGTGACTCATTTCTTAACACCCAATATAAATAAGTGCTACAGTTCTCCAGTAAACATAATCATCTCATATAGCATTTCATTGCGCTTTTTTGAGCCCCTTTCAGAGTGTCTGAATCCTGCATGAAATGCACTGGCCGGCAAGCGCAGGGATTCCTGCAGCCCTCGTGTGCATTATTATTATTTTTTTTAATGGCGAGTGAGCAGCCTGGTTCTGCAGCTCCTGCACATCTGCGCTTGTCATTCATCAGGAGATCGCATTTCATGCCTTTTAACCTCAGAACCGCTTTGCTTAAAAGTGAACTTATTCGCCTGAGTGGGCGGGAAATAAAAACCATTAGTGTCCCAGCATGCACTGCCGGCTGCAACCCCACCCCCACCCCAACCCTGGGGTCTCGTTTGTCTGTGTGTGTGTGTGTTTGTGCCCATGGAACAGCATCTCCAGTGTACCGTATTTCTGCCTCATTTCAACCTGTCAATACTTCAATTAGAGGCAGGCTAAGGGCCCTTGGGGTGCGTGTGGGGGGGTTTTATATTTTGCATGTTCCGTTCTGCGGGATTTGTGATCTTCCAGTGCCGCATTACGGTCCCGTCCTCTCCCCGCGCACGGGTGACCCGCTAATTAAAAAGGCGGCACGATAAGCCGTCCTTGTTTTCCTGCCCGCGTTGATTTTTCTCTCCCCCCTCTGGCCCACAGTCCCCGTCCCCCCACCCCCGTGATTTGCCAGGGAAGGTGTTTGGCTCAGGCCCCGCACGTTTGCCTGAGCCGCGCTTCCTTCTTTAAAGGTGGGGGATGGAACCCCTCAGTCACTGGTCCACGGGCTCCTCACCATCCCCCGGTGGGGGAACAGGAGGTGACAGGAGAGATGAACAGCAAGTAGATCATGTGAGACAAGCTCCCCCCGGATCTGAGGCTCTCTCTCTCTCTCTCTCTCTCCCTCAGAGTCTCATTATGCAGGACCATAATTTTGCTGCATATTAAAAAAATACATCAGCTAAGCAATTATGGAATTATAAAGAAGACTTTGCTAGCCTGGGGGGCGCTTCAGTGCAGCCCTACGCACACACAGATTAAATTGTACTGCGCTCTCACCGCTTCCAGGACCATTTTGGCAGCGGCGCCCAGCCATTATCAGAGGGGATTCTGGGTAGTGAAAGGCACATTATCGATCACGCTTGCCGTCCCGGGCCTAGCGAGGCCCCACGTGGGGGTGGCATGCGCCTCCTTGCCCTGCTAACATCTTGTGCAATTTTGGCGTTGTGTATTTTATTAGCACGGTCGCTAAAACTGGCAACGTTGAGGCGCTTCGTTCCCGTGGGCGCACGTGCGGGGAAACCAAGCGCCGCGCCGGTGTCGCTGTGTTGCTGTCTTTCCTCCAGCTGCGTTTCCATGGCCCCGTGGCCCCCATATTCCCCTCGAAGCATGAGGACCCGTCTCCGGGGAGCGGGAACAAGACGACGCTAACGGTGTCGCCTCAGATCCCTTTTGAAAGTACGCCACAAATGTGAACGATCACATTTAAGGAGAGAAAAAAAAAAAAAAAACCTGAAGGTGTTTTTTCTTCCCCCCTCGCTTAAAATTCCTAGTTGTCATGCAAAATAAATCAACGCTCCTTTTCCGTGCCGCCGTTTGAAACGGCTTTAGAGTGAATAAGAGATGAAGCTTAAATGTTCGCAGCCCTTAGTCTGACACATCCAATCACATCACGGCGCTGTCAGCCTCGCGAGAAGGCCGGCTCCTCCGTGCCTTTTAACCAGCTGCCTCAGAAAGACTGAGCGCCCGTCTATGAACGTCTGCATGTGTGTGTGTATGTGGGGGGCGGGGGATTTCTCTTAATAAAAACTCCTTGTTCTAACAATCATATGCTACTGGCTCAGCCACATTTTCTCAGTAGCGGCCAATACTTGTCAGTTCAGCTGAGGATGGGCTTTCACCTGTATTGCATTGTGCACAATGCATTTGTACATTTGCCACATGTGACTATTAGTTTGATTTTAATTAATGTCACGAGTTTACAGCGTGTAGCAGGTGCGTGTCGGTAAGAATTATATTCACATTTATTTATTTAATGGACAGTTTTAAGTGAGATACAATTGAGAAAGAATGGGTTAGCCAGTCCCTGGAAGAACATTCAGGGGCCCAATGGGGACAACAATCTGTCAATCATGGCAGTTAATCTAGCGACCTTCCACTCATTGGTACAGTGTTCTAACCCACAAACACTGATTAGTTTAAAGCAGCCAGGGCATAACCATACAGATAACACTCAGGGTTGTGGCCGTCAAGGTGTGTTCAGATGCGCCCTGGTAGCAGGCAACTAGCTGCAGGCAGGACACAGCGCTGCTCGGATTTGTGGGCGTGAGATCGGGGAGCTTTTTGGAGAAGCATAGTCGGTGAACGTCCACCACAAGGACAGGCAGAGCTTCTGGAAGGCAGAGCTTAATATAACAAATGATTTTCTGACATAGCCTAACGCAGAATGGAGTCAAGGCCCTTCAAAACTTGGTTTAACCGGAAAAAAACAGAACAAGCATAAGGAGAAAAACTTTGTGGAAGATCTTCTGCAATATTCCTCTCTCACATGATCCAACTGACCCCATATAATCCCAAGTAAGCAGTTAGTCCAGCCAGGTCCAGCTGGACTTCGTTAATTGGGTTACTTATTAGTGAGACATGGTCAGTTGCCAAATAAATGCCAAATAAAACAAAATTCAGCCCTGTGTAGTTGTGATGCGGGTGTTTGGGACTGTATGGCATGATGTGGATATTTTATATGTTCACTCTCAAGTAGTCTCTTCAAAGCTATTCATCACTATATACATTTATTTCAACATTTAACAATATTTCCAGAATTATTGTTACAAAAAGCTTCTTTATTATTACTTAACACTGATGAATTTTCATAAATGGGTTTCAAAGAATGATAAACCTGAGCTCAGCAAAATACCCCAACTATCCCACGGAAGGTAATTTTTTGAATTTGTTGAGACCGGCAGCTTTGTGTTCACTGTTGCATTCTGGGAGTTTTCTTGGTCTCCAGAAACCCACTCTCGCTTCTCCCACAGTCCCGGCCATGATCACGTCTTACCCCAACACCACGCTGGCCACGCAGGGCCAGAAGAAGGAGCTGAGTTGCACGGCGCATGGGGAGATGCCCATCATGGTCCGTTGGGAGAAGGAGGACCGTATCATCAATCCCGAGATGAGTCGCTACGTAGTTTCCTTCAAGGAGGTGGGCGATGAGGTCATCTCAACCCTCCAGGTACAGCGCCTTCACCTGGTCATGTAACTACAGTGATTCCAGTTCAAGCTGTTCTTTTATTTCGCTTCAACAAAAGAAGGGGATCAAATGTTAAAAACAACAACAGACACAACAGAGTATGCTTTGCAAAGTCTGGCAAAATGGTGCATGCTGGGAAATGTATTTCTTTTGCCTTCTTTTGCAGATCTTGCCCACTGTAAGGGAAGACTCCGGGTTCTTTTCCTGTCATGCAATCAATAGTTATGGTGAAGACAGGGGAATCATTCAGTTAACAGTTCAAGGTAACGAAAGACGCTATAGAAAAGGCGTATGATGAGACTGTAGCAAAAATGTTTCCAGCATCACCGATGATCAAACAAACATGTCTTTCCAGAGCCTCCTGACCCTCCAGAGGTGGAGATCCGAGAGGTCAGGGATCGGACGATAGCCCTCCGTTGGACGATGGGGTTCGACGGCAACAGCCCCATCACAGGCTACGACATCGAGTGCAAAAACAAATCAGGTGGGATTTTGAAATCCATCGTGTCAGTTGATGATGTGGGAGTAACATCAGGTGAAAAAGTAGCATCCAACTTGAGTTAATGTGTTTATCAGGCATCCAGAAACAAAGAGATACATGTAGCCACCTCACAAGCTTCAAAGATAGCAAACCCTGTCTTTGAAAATGCACATTCTATTTTAAAGTCATAGAGAAAAAAAACAGTAATCAGTACAAAGTGATTGTGATGGCTTGTTTAAATAGACAAACAAAATTAGATAAATGATACCTGATTACTGCAATTTGTGAATTTCCCATCATAACATTAGTCTGTTGCCTAGGAAGTATTTTTAAAAAAAAAAACGAAAGCCACATTCAACAATATTGGAAACAACAGTAAAAGTCATTTAGATGATGATCAGGTTTCCCCAGTTACTGAGTTTCATGGATGGTATTATGCTTCCCCCTGTCCTGCAGCGTCCTGGGGTTCAGCCCAAACAACCAAAGACGTCTCCCCACAGCTGAACCAGGCCACCATCATCGACCTCCACCCCTCCTCCACCTACAACATCCGCATGTTCGCCAAGAACCACATCGGGAAGAGCGAGGCCAGCAATGAGCTCACCATCACCACCGACGAAGCGGGTAGGCCTCTGCCACGATCCCCCAAACACAGCCATCATGACCGGTTTGAACTTTAATGAAACGGGACATGAACCCAACTCAAACTGCGGTTGTTCTGTAGCTATTAGCCATGCACCTCCCTTTGATAAGACCACGTTCAGAGGCGGCCATTTCAGGTCCAGACAGTAAAAATCCAAACCAGGATTTTGTTTCAACCGACCAGTTGAGCATAAAGTGTCACAGTCACAGAGTACTCAACTGGTCGGTTGAAACAAAATCCTGGTTTGGATTTTTACTTTCTGAACCTGAAATGTCCGCCTCTGACCACGTTCTACCTGAATAACCTGTTATAATCAAACTTGAGGTAATGGACTGATAGATAGATAAAGAAATACACCTCAAAGACCTTCAAGGCTTTGTACATAAAAATGTAACTAAGTAGTTTTTAAACGACCAAAATAATGTACTTTATTGTTACCATTAGTGTTTGACACTAATCTCATTAGTTGTTTTGTGGCTTTTATTCTCTGCATTACACTAGTTGCCCAAATTGTAGAAACACTTCCAATATTTAGTGATTGCAGAACCTTATTCAACTTTTGCTCCAGTTATTTATTTAATCATCCAGTGTATCATTTTACAAATATCATACTTTGGACGATTATATAAGTAACTGGAGTGACAGTTGAATAAAATTCTGCGGTCTCTAAAAATTGGAAGTGTTGCCACAATTTTGGCCACTGGTGTATATCAGGACAATTTTATTATTTTGATATTTAAATATATTAATTGCAGTTACCATTCCCTATAATTATACCTATCTACTGTGTTACTACATCGGTTTAGTGACGCACAAAACATTTTCAGTCACTACAGTTAGGTTTTCTTCTCAATGGTGCAACAGCTGGTCCTCTGCTGGGACTCGACGGCAGCTCACAGGCTGACTATTTAAGCTGTCTGCCATTTGGGTTATCCGTAATATGATTGGCAGTCAAAACAACAATGCTCACAATAATTGCAAGAAGATCGTGGAAAAAGTAGGAATACAAGTATTTTTCTCCATGTTTTTTACAGTGTAAAAATATTATAGCTGGAAAGCGGAGGTATTTATAAAGTATTCACAAGCCCCAATATAGAGGCGAAGTACAACCTGCCGCTTAAAAGATAAGAGCCACCCACACGAAGCAGTGCGACAGGCAGATTAGGCTTGCAATTTATATCTGGAAATAATTCTCCTGATATAGGCCCTATATTAATTTTCGCCTGGTGCTGCAGTACGTTTCTTACGGTTGGACTCGCCAGACTAGTCAGCGACGACTTCCTCCTTAGCAGACGGCGATAGAGAAGAAAATAGCGGACAGACAGACAGTCGGACGGATAGATTGACGGCAGGGCGACTCCAAGTCTTCCCGTCCCGACGCGCCGTCGAGCGCCAGCTGACCCTGCGATACAAATCCCAGCCCTTTCAATTAGCGCCCGCAGTCATAAATGTCGGACCGTATTGGATGCAGCGCGGCCTGTCTCTGCGCAGATAAAGCCGCTGTCGTTTTATGTTCACGGTGAAGTGCGGCTCTGTCGTCCGCCAGACTCGCACTCAAAGTATCCGCCTCTCTATTGATTAAACTGCCTATGACTCATCTTCGCCGCTGCGGAGTCTGTCCAGATATCCGTCAACGTCCCCAGCTCAGGGACGACGTGCCAATGTGTGCACTTGCTGTTGTAAATTCTCTTTTCGCCCACAGTTTTCCATTACAACTATGTTTTTTTCATATGTGTATTATACATATATTGTTATGCATACAGAGTAAGAAACGTTTAATTGTTATCCATTACATTATTTTTACGGGATCTGACAGAGGAATCTATCATTATAAAAATATATGACAACAAAATGATAAATAGATAAATATAATTTTACATAAATAGGATTATAAATAGCATAATATAAATCTCGTTCCCTTATGCTATCTATGTCATATATCCTTGGACTCCATGGCCACACAGGGAAATTAAGTACTGTGGTGCCATCTTCTGGCAAAGTAGTAGAACAGCACTGACTTAGCTTGGGTTTATGGTTTGTGATTCTGCTAAAAGACACCAGCAACCCTCCTTCAAGCTCTTGTCTTCTGGCCTTGTGATCCGATGCTTCGTTTGCAGCCCCCGATGGCCCTCCGCAGGAAGTGCAGCTGGAAGCCATCTCCTCGCAAAGCATCAAAGTCACCTGGAAGGTACCGGATTTCTTGTTATTTACACCTTCCGTTGGCCCCGTTACGGAGAACTGACCTTCACGGAAGGATGCAGAAAGTCCGTCTTCTTAGATAAGAACATACTGGACAGTCTAGATCGCATTTATGTCATTTAAAGGGAAACCATCCAGCATTTGTGGAGTTGTGGAGTACCAGGTCGCAGGTTGGCTGGGGGCCTGTCCCAGGCAGCATATAGCTCAAGGCTAGGATGACCAGATAATCCATGTCAGGGGGGACACTTAGAGGTACTTAAACACACACACACACACAGGCTGGGCTCAAGATCCAAACCCAACCTTGGAATTGTGCAAAACCAGTGCATCCTACTGAGCACCGTGTTACCCTTCAGAAGACGTCCATATTTCTTAATATAATCACTATATATACAAAACATATATATGTTCGCATGCCAAGATGGAACATGATGGGAATTGATGAATAGATTAAACAAGAAAATGTCCTTACCTTATTAACAACTGGAACTTGTATAACAAAGTAGGATTTCTTGTTTAGCTGGATAACTTGTCCGATTTAAGGTAGTCTGGGATAAATGTAAGTGAACGAAAATAAAGCCCATTCACGGTGCATTCTCGCATCTTGAATCTAGCAGGGCAAGCGTACTGTCCCAGTAACAGATACTGCGCCGCAATTCACAGGCCCCAAAGAAGCACCTGCAGAACGGCATGATCCGCGGCTACCAGGTGGGCTACCGAGAGTACAGCACGGGAGGCAGCCACCAGTTTAACATCATCAGTGTGGACACCACCGGGGACACTGAGACCATCACGCTGGACAATCTGAAGAAGTTCACCCAGTACGGGGTGGTGGTGCAGGCTGGGAACCGTGCGGGCACGGGGCCCTCGTCCCAGGAGGTCATCGCTACCACACTGGAGGATGGTCAGTGTCTGCTTTCCCATCACAGCCCCCAGGCTAACTGCTAGACCAGGGGTGATTCTAGCACTTTTTTTTAAGGTGGAGGCATAAGAAGAGCGATAATTTTTACATAGGGGTCAAGTTTATCATTAGCCAATAATATGCTTTGAATGGGTGAGTGGCGGTGGGAAGGTATTGCAGGGGCCAATCAACTCTTGGATGGGGCCAGTGCCTCTGTGGCCCCGCCCTTCAGTGGCTATCTTCTCAGGTACCCATACCTAGTGACCAGGACCTTCTTTCAGCTCCAGAATTGCATAAATGTTTAACAAACTGTAGATAAGGGATGCTGATCTGGACGCCACTGGTCTTTCTGCTAACTTTAATGATCTGGCCATTCTCCTCTGATCCTTGTCATTAACAAAGTGTTTTCCCCCACAAAATGCTCATAAATTCCACGAAGGCGGCTTTTTCTGAGATGCTGGACCCACCATTTCTGGCACCGCGGTCAAAATGCTTGCTCCCAATTCAGATGCTTAATCAAACAGTAGCTGAACCTCTTGACCTTGTTTAGCTGCATTATGTATTGAGTCTTTCATATGAATCACTGTTGAGAGAGAGACAGGCCATTTGTGTAACGCGTATCTAATGATGTGGACACTGAGTTGGTCACCATCCAGAGCTGCTGGACACCATGTAATATCCTGATACAGTCCCTCTAATTATTCCTGTATGTTTTGTCCTATACAATATAAATATATCAGTCATTTGGATGTTAAAATATTAACTTGCTTTGGTGGGTCACAGAAAATCCCAGAAGAGGAGTTATATGCACAGGAGTAGGAGAGAGTTTGGTAGTGGGGGGCACAACTGAGTAGTTTAAAGGCAAAGGAGTATGTATAGGGGGCGGTGAATGAAGCTAAATATAATTCTGGGGGGGTACACATACACCCTGTGCCCCCCAGTACCTACACCATATCCCTGGTTGCATGGAACAGGATTTTCCCAATAAGAACTGAATATAAGCAACTCAAAAATATTGAAGTTTTATGGCCTAGATGCAAGTATTACTGATGTGATTTAGTGAATCAATGAATGTTACATTTATATAGTGCTTCTCAAGACAGTGCCTTACAGAACCAGTGGGGAGCCACTTCAACCACCACCACTGTGTAGCCCCACCTGGATGATGCGACGGCAGCCATTCTGCACCAGTACGCTCACTACACAGTAGCGAAGGTGGCGAAGGGGCAGGAGAGAATTCACCAGTTAGATATAGGGGATGATTAGGAGGCCAGATTTGAAGGGGCCTCAGTGGGCAATTTTAGCCAGGGCATCAGGTACCTACTCTGTCAAAGTATGCCCATCATTTATGACCTCAGACGTCTCATCCAAAGGACGAAGCCATTTTTACAGCAGTGTCCCCGCCACTGCACTGGGGTGTTGGAATCCACACTGACCACTGGACGGGCTAACCTGCTGGCCACAGTGTCCCCATCACTGCACTGGGGCATTGGGATCTACACTGACCACTGGACGGGCTAACCTGCTGGCCACAGTGTCCCCATCACTGCACTGGGGTGTTGGGATCTGCACTGATCACTGGATGGGCTAACCTGCTAGCCACAGTGTCCTCGTCACTGTACTGGGGCATTGGGATCCACACTGACCACTGGACGGGCTAACCTGCTGGCCACACTATCACCGCTTCCAGCAGTGCAGAGATTGGAGGGAGGGGGCATTCTAACTTGTAACGCTTCTTTCTTGTGCCCACCAGTTCCCAGTCGTCCTCCTGAGAGTGTCCTGGCCGCGGCCACATCGCCAGAGACCATCTCCCTCTCGTGGTCCACCCCCGCCAAAGAAGCACTCAACGGTATCCTCCAGGGCTTCCGGGTCATTTACTGGGCCAACCTTCCTGATGGAGGTGAGCTTTACTTAAGTACTAATTAGCACGGACACGACCCCTCTCCCACTCTGGATGTCATGCTGAAATCTGTGCAGATGCGATGATCAAGGCTGGAGACATTAATGACCCTGTTACAGGACATACAACCTGCCACCTCTGTCCAGCAAAACAACTCTGACGCTAATTAGGAGGTAGAGATATCCAGACCTTCTACAGATCCAGCTTTATTTCAGCAATAATGATTACAGTGTGATTAGATACAAACAGACACATCGTGGACCAGAGCCATTTAAACCATATTCTCAGACTCAAACCATGTGAACGTTTATCTATCACGTCAGTCTTTCTGGACTTAGCAGGTCCCTTTGAATCCTTATCTTGTCACCTTGTCACTCAAGGACAAATCGCCATTGGACAATGCTTTTTGTTTTTTGAATATGACAGATAGAGGTGTGAGTCTGTTTTATCTTTCAAATAGGCACAAATGTAATTTATGAATGTGCACATTAAAAAAAATATATGCATTCATTAATTTTCCTGAATCATTCATAAAGTTCAGAGACTGTAATATTTATGTAATTTAATTTAGAAATTAATTTGTAATTTAGTACTTGACAGTACCAATTCCACAGTTTCTATGTGAGGCAGATTCACACAAAAATATTTTAGATCAGTTTAGTTGAGTGTATTCTAACGAAGAATTGCATTTTTGTATTTACGCCACTGGGTGACACCACAGTACCATTTCCAGTGGGAGCAATGATGCCCAATAATGTGTTTTACAATCTCTTCTGAAGTAATTTTGAGTGTTTAAATATTATTTTTCATGTTCTGTTATGTATTAGAACAGCAGTAATATTTCTTAAACTCCCTTTAAAAATCCTGCCCTCGTGATTCATTTTTGATTATTTAGCACAAAGACGTTCTAAGGTAGCACAAAGACATTTCTGTTCTGTACCCCGAATCAGCTTAATTACAAAGCACATACAGAGTAATTCCTTTGCATTTATAGTACAAAATGTTTCAGATGTCAGAATAAATCTGGTTAATAATCACCATGGCCATTTTGATTGAAACAGGAGGGTCGTTTTAGGGCAGGCATAAAATGGGAAATATATTGGAAAGAATTCAGTATAATTTTAGGTCCTATAAACCAAAGGCAGACTGTTCTGTTTATGGCCTTTAAATCTGGTTTCCCAGATTTAGGTTTTGTCATTCTGTTTTCGATTTTGGTCAAACTCAATCGTCGCGGTGGGCAGAATATACCCCCGATGGCAGCAGCCGCATTAATAATGCAAAACGCGGGCCGATAACGGCGTCTGTGTCTGTAGTGGAGGAGGACGGCGTCTGAGTAGAGCTGCAGGAGGAGCTGACGATTACCTGAGGCATGGAAATCATAATCATTTTATGAGAGATTATGTATTAGATTACATTACATTACATAACATTCAACTTTATTGTCACTGTGCTGAGTACAGGTACGGAGCCAATGAATTGCAATTAACATCTAACAGGTGCAAACAAAATATATACAAATACACAAGTAAATGTGTATGACTCTTATGTCATTGTGTGTGCAAATGTACAAAAAAATACACTGAATCAGGCCTGCCACACATAATTCCTGATTAGGAACAAAATTACTATAATGCACCCCACCCTTGCCAAATGCCCCCCTCCACAGCCTCCCCCCCCCCCCCCACGCCCAGGCCTGGCACATCATCTC
>JAODJW010000036.1:10791043-10801920 GCA_026777045.1 Hyperopisus bebe | reverse complement strand
ACAGCAAGCCCGCACTAAATCTTTGCCGGACAAATGATTTGGTTCAGATGTCACAAGCCTTTCTGGACTGTTCCGTGAGTGACCCGCCTCTGTGCTGTTCCCGCCTCTGCCCTTCACCCTACCTCTGCCTTAGAGCTGGGAGAGATCAGGAACGTCACCACATCCCAGCCTTCCCTGGAGCTGGACGGTCTGGAGAAGTACACCAACTACAGCATCCAGGTGCTGGCCTTCACGCGCGCCGGTGATGGAGTACGCAGTGAGCAGATCTTCACGCGGACGAAGGAGGATGGTATGAGCACGTGGGGGGGGGGGGGGGATTTGTCAACTTTAGCATCCATGAATTTAGGCCAGCTGTTCAAATCCAGGTGTGAGGTCTCTTCATCCAATCAAATCTGCATACAGTGGCCCTTTTTGGATAACATTGGCCTCCCATGATCTATTCTGTTGTTACACTGAGCGTCAGTATGTCAGTAAGTCCCACTGTTTGGTTCTGAGTTAAGCACTTTACACCAAATGTGTTGGGAAAGGAGATAAAAAAAAAGAATTTTATTGAGTCAAATGTCTTTCATTGCTCGGGCATGTAGAGGTTGCCGTTGAGAGTCCCCGCCTGAGAGTCTTGTAACAGGAAGAGCTCTAAGATGCTGTCTGGCATGTCTCACGCGGGCTTTGACCCCCGCAGTCCCTGGACCTCCTGCTGGGGTGAAGGCTGCTGCGGCCGCCAACTCGGTGGTGTTCGTCTCCTGGCTGCCACCGCTCAAACTCAACGGCATCATCAGGAAGTACACTGTCTTCTGCTCAAACCCCTACCCGACGGTACGACCTGCATCTCGCCGCTTGCCCCACTGTCAGCTCACCTGACACATAATAGCAAGGAGGAACCTCACATTTCCACATCTTTTCTGACCTTCCCCTGGATCTATAGGTTTGGGACCTTCTGTTCAGATCTAACACTGATACTTTGATGTCTAACACTACCAAGATCCCTATAGCCACAACTGAACCATGCAGAGCAGACATCTCATTTTACGTGACAGGTGTCCAGCTATAAAGAAGACAAGTATTGTGATCTATTTTGTGCCCCCTAAGGGTTCTCCTAAGCCCCTCCCCTGCCAAGAAAATTTCTGCAGCAGAAGTAATTCCTGCTTCCATTCCACCCATTTCTCAGGTAATGAGCGAGTTCGAGGCCTCCCCAGACGTGTATTTCTACCGCATCCCCAACCTCAGCCGCAATCGTCAGTACAGCATCTGGGTCGTCGCCGTGACAGCCGCGGGTCGGGGGAATTCCAGCGACATCATCACCGTCGAGCCCCTGGCCAAAGGTACCACTTTGATGTCATAGTAGAGAAAGTCAGATACTTAGTAGATTTTAGTGACTGTTCAAAGACTGAGATTATTTATAACACTATACCATATTGTATCAAGCCATTTACGGACACGCAAATAAAAATGTAAGCCCTAGTTTGCTTATCTGAAAATAGCATGACCTGAATTATTGTCAGCGTTCCTATCTATCCCATTTAGTCATCCTCTTTCGATATAGAAACCTTCCTTCCTCCCAGTGTTACGTTTCCCGTAACATTCATATATAACGTTTATTATGATGGTGCTTGTTGTCCCCAGCCCCGGCCAGGATCTTAACATTCAGCGGTACAGTGACGACGCCGTGGATGAGGGACATAGTCCTACCCTGCAAAGCCGTGGGAGACCCATCTCCAAGCATCAAGTGGCTGAAGGGGAGGTGAGACCGGTCAGGTGGATTGGGCCATCACTGCCAGTCACGCTGGGGCGGAACCAGCAATTGAAGCGTATATTATCTGACGTATAGGATTTCTGAGTCTGTCTAGATGGATTGATGTACTAATACAGAAAACTGCAGCTGGTCTGTTGTGATCTCTGTCAGTATTATAGGGACTCTGAAAGTCTTTCAGAAACAATCTGTGGCTGTCAGTCTAGGAGTGTAATTTGCTGTTTTTCAGCAATGGCACCCCTAGCCCAGTCCTGATCGATGGACGCCGCAGTGTCCATAGCAACGGCAGCTTCGTCATCCGTACTGTGAAAGCAGAGGATTCTGGGTACTACAGTTGTGTGGCTAGCAATAGTTGGGGGTCTGATGAAATCATGCTTCACCTGCAGGTTCAAGGTAAGCAGGATTTCGAGATTCTTTTATGGTACATAAATCCACTGTTAACAGCGCACCTTGAGCAAATCAATGTCTTCAAAGGACGAGATACGTGCTACTAAAGAAGCCACAAGCTTTATCAATGGCTCACTGTTGGAGCAGGCATCAATATCTATCAATCTGCTTTCAGTTCCTCCCGACCAGCCACGTCTTACGGTAACCAAGACGACCACCACATCAATCACCCTGTCCTGGATACCAGGTGACAATGGAGGGAGCTCCATCAGAGGTGAGTGTGATTCTCCAGTTAATCAAAGGGTGACAGAAACTTTCCTGGATTCCCTTGTGAAGTGTCCACCTCAGAGCTGTCATTGAGGAGACTGGTGAACTGGGTCATTTTCCTTTCCTTTGTAAATGTTCCCTCAGAGGGGCATACTACGGGTAGGCAATATGGGAAAGGAACGTACTGCATTAAAAAAATGTTTAGGGGATAGAATTAATACCCTTAGTCATGGGCATGTCTAGTCACAGTGGGACCCTAGTGACATGTATCATGGATTGCAACACCAGCATTACAAAAGAGGTGGTTAGGATAATTGGAAACTGGATTTTATATAAATTTGAATTTAATGATTTTTTTTTTGTGATGCTGCGAGATGTTTGCTATCCTTAAGGTCTTTGAAGATTACATTTACAATTACTCCCCCCATGGTGGGTAATTAGAGTGAATTTTCTCTTCCCAATGTTACTCAAGTAGTTACTCATTTTCCAGTGCCAGTTTCACCTTGGGTGTGTTTCAGTTATTTATTTGGTCAGCGGATTCCTATGCTCTGCTGAAGTTCAGGTTGCTCTTCGAATGGTTTTCACAGAAGTATCCTAAGAGAGGTGGCCCATTCAGTGTGAAGTTCCTCTGCAATGCATTTCGTAGTCTCTCTGTTACCTGGGGAGATTAGCAGTCATCAGGGTAACTGACATACCCTCTTCCCCCCTGCCCTTGTGCACAGGGTACATCTTGCAGTACTCTGAAGACAACAGCGAGCAGTGGGGCAGCATTTCCATCAGTCCCAGCGAACGTTCCTACCGTTTGGAGAACCTCAAGTGTGGCACCTGGTACAAGTTTACACTGACAGCACAGAACGGGGTTGGCCCTGGGCGCATCAGCGAGATCATCGAGGCCAAGACCCACGGCAAAGGTACGGTGCCAGCTGTGTCGTACATAATGTCCTTCAGAGTCATAAAATCAGAAGATAGACAGGCAGGCATGCATGCTAGTAAACGCTCACTGCTTCAGTTTTTGGGAGTTAAGCTCACTGGAGTAGAGAGGCAGGATGGTTCTGTATTGTGTACTCCATACTTTCAGAGATAAAGTAGGCTCTAAGCTCATTGTGATCCTTATTCGATAACTGATATTGAAGATGGATGGATGGATGGATGTTGTTCTTTGACCTATAATCATGAACAGATGGTTTTTGCTGTTCACATTGTCTGATATTCACAAAAGACTGAAAGTCATCAGTTTGCTTATTTTGTTTTAAACTCTCTTTCAGAACCTGAATGTGTGTGAACGTACTGTTGATGTTGTTGCCTCTGATTGGTTCTTTGCTTATTTTTCACAGAACCTCAGTTCCCCAAAGAGCAAGAGCTCTTCGCAAGCATCAACTCCACCCGCGTCAGGCTGAACCTGATTGGCTGGAACAACGGCGGCTGCCCCATCACCTCCTTCACACTGGAGTACCGGCCCGTGGAATCCACCGTCTGGACAACGGCCCAGCGCACTTCCCTGACTAAGAGCTACATCCTGTATGACCTGCAGGAGGCAACGTGGTACGAGCTGCAGATGAAGGTCTGCAACAGCGCGGGCTACGCTGAGAAGAGGGTCAAATTCGCCACCCTCAATGCCGATGGAAGTGAGTTCCTAATGTTACTACTGTCCTACTCATGGGGTGGAAAACACTAGATCTTCAGTATGGTAAACAGACCCATGGGACACAAGAATGTTACAGGGGACTTTATATGGCTCCCTCATACCATGATCGGTTAGACAAACTCAACTACATAGTTTGCTCTCCTACTTATCAGTCCATTCATCTTCAACCCACTTATTCTGGACAGGGAACTTACTTCTACATCTCTTAATTGATTACCCTTGAGTTTCACACGTGCAAATCTTCTTCATCTGATAGCGTAATTAACAGCAACAGCCACCATTACATTTTGTCTCCTCAGATTAGAACAATTTGAATTCTTCAAATGAATTTTCAAAAAGTTTCAACAGATAGCAACCATGGATAATAGACAGCCTGCAGGAATGTGATTCTTTTAAACCACTTATAATGTATTGGGTCACTGCTAGCAAATCACTCCAGGAAGTATAGAGCACAAGGCAGTGGAGCAATCTGAATGGGATACCAGTCCTTCACATGGAAATCAGTCAAAATATCCATCCATCTATCCATCCATCCATCCATCCATTCATCCAACAACTAACATATATGGTAACATTTTGTATGAATGCCATGTCTATAAGAATCTATGAACATGTTCACAACACATTCATAATTCATTCATAAATCATTATAAACATGGCTATAAATATTTACAAAATGGCATATTTATTATGCATTATGAATTCTTTATGTAGTTCTCATCTATAATGCATTATACATACCTTCACAATGCAGTACAAAGCATCCTTAATTCTTATACCCACCATTATAATGCATTATGAAGGTATGTATACTAGGTATGTACATTATACATGACCGCTTCATTGGAGCTTATGAAGTATTATAATCAACACTTTAATGCCTTCTCTATAATGCATTGTAGCTATCAGCTTTATGTGTAGCCATGCATATTTCACTCACATTTATAATAATATTTCCCAATCAAAAATCATCTCAAACGTTACGTTAAAAGTGGTTTGAGCTTCATAGCAGCACCTTCACGATGACTGATGAACTAAGTCCACTTGGTTTTATGCTAACTTCAGCTAAAGTGTATAGGGCAGGTTTACTACCGTTCCATCTCTGGTGTATCGATCAGCTTGGGTGCCATGGGGTGGTGTGAAATTCTGGATGGATAGATGAGGGGAGTGTAATTACTTGCACTGGATACACTGTAAATTAAGCTAGTCGATGGGAGCGCTTCTTTACGTTAAAATCTTCAGGTCAGCACGGAGTACTGGCTGTGAACGTGCCAGCAAAAGTTACCGCATCCCCATGAAGGGTCAGCCGCTGATGGCTCCGCGGCAAGCTGGCACTCCAGAGCTTGGCGCAGGCTGAGGCTCCGTTATGTTCATACCCCCCACACCGAACCACGTTTCTAATTTTGCACTGATTCTGAGTCACAGCATGCTACAATTATCAAGAATCCTTTTTAATGCTAAGGACATGGTTGCCCAGTCAGTAGCTTACGGTTCTGTTTTAAGTCAATGAGGACACAACAGGAGGAAGCACTCAGTTAAATTTGCAAAAGAAGAGAGTCAATAAGTTTTTAGCTTTGACTAATCAGAGCAATCTTATAAGGTATATATTGTAAAACCCCATGACCCATCATCTCCTTAACAATGACCAGAACACTGCGCTCTACCATTGCAGATGATTTTATGCCATTGGTTCATCAACAATGCAACTCAATGCAACCTATAATTGGGTGTGAACTCAGATGGCTTACATTCTGATGATCTCACCCTATGTACAGAATCATCTGGGTTCTCTAGTTTCTCCCCACAAACCAAAAACATGTGTTTAAATGCCAACCCAAACTGTCTACGATGTGTCCTGCAATGGACTAGCATCCCATCCATAATGTTCTCTTGCCTTGTACCCTATGCTACCTGCCAAAGCCTCCAAGACACCCTGGACTGGATAAGTGGTTAGAAAATAGTTGGATATTAGGGTTAGGGTAGAGGTCATATTTTCTCTCTTCTGCCAAACCAGCTTTAATTCTTCGACTGTAATTTGGCTGTTCATGCTGGACCTCCCTCAGCCAGGCAATAGAGCGTCACCTTTGTGTCCCCTGCCCAGGTACCATACCACCACTGGTAAAGATGGAGGATGAAAGTAAGGACAACATGGTAAGCAATGAGGGCCTGAAGATGATGGTGACCATCTCCTGCATTCTGGTGGGCATCGTCTTGCTCTTCGTCCTTCTGCTGGTGCTGAGGAGGAGGAGGAGAGAGCAGAGGCTGAAGAGACTACGAGGTGGGTGTAGCGGGGCTCTCTGTCCTATCACTCTTAACATAAAGACGCAACAATTTGGTTGCACCTCAGTAATATGTGCCTTTTCTAACCCACAGATGCAAAGAGCTTGGCAGAAATGCTAATGAGGTAGGTCTGGCGCACCTTGACACAAAAAAATCACCAAGGCATGATAACTAGGAGACTATGGCTCCTAGCTGGCTCTACACTGAGCTGATTCATGGTGAAGTTACATTGTTTGTTGTGAAAGCTTGACCAGGAGGACCAATGACTCTGGTGTGTTACAGTAAGAACACAAGGACGCCCGACACAATGAACAAGCAGCAGCAGACACTTCGAATGCACATAGATATCCCCAGGGCCCAACTTCTCATAGAGGAGCGAGACACGATGGAGACAATCGGTAAGTCCCGCCTCTCCCCACTGTCACACAACCACATCTCAGCGTCCCATTGGCTTAGAGCTTAAAGCAAACTGCTGGACATGTGAGCACATTCACAAAAACAAATGCCTACACCAGCATTCAACAAAAATTGCTTTTTGCGAAAACAATGTTAATCAAAAGGCTAATGAAACATGTGATTCCGATAAACAGACACAGTTTGGTATATTACAAAGTCAGCCTTGTGCATGCGACAGTAACATGCTTCAGTAACCCAGCTTAAAGCGAGAACATCATAGTCTGTGCTGACAAAAGAGTGAGTTCACAAGAACATTCTTTAATGGAACTTGGGGCCATTTACCCTCTACTTAGTACTCTTTATAGGTCACCCAGAAATATCTTTAATTTCCTTTTTTGGTGTTATCTCTCACTTACCGCCTCAAAAGGTAAATGCGGACATGGGCAAAAGCATACAAATGAGAAACTGACAAAAATAACTGTCATACACCATTCTTTAGTCTATATAACCCAAACCCTAACTCTAACCTTAAATGCAACCCAAACCCTAACCCGAAGCATTAAGGCAACCCTGACCTTTGGTCTAACCCTTACGGAAATCCTGATTGGATTCAAATCCACTGCGACCCTGACACTTCTATTTATTACCCAAAATGTATGCAGATCCACAGACAATTCCAAATGAAGGACTGCGGACTGCGGGAGTGAAACCTACCAGACTGCGGAATGCATTGATTCTTAATCCGTAATATTATTATTTTCCCAATGACACTAAATGTGGTCTATGTAATAGAATGTGGACATTGCAATAAAAAAATATACTGGAGAAACTAAACAATCCAAATTAGACTCCAACAACATCTATATAATATTTTAAAACAAAACAAAATGACGGCCTTAGACACACACTTTGTTACTGTGGGAACTACCCATCTTAGGACCTCAGGTTAGGAAACACAAATAGATTGGTTTGGGAGACAGAGGAGGGTTAGGGACCAGGAATGAACTAATGAAGTGGGTTCATGGGTTTCGGAAGGCTTTAATGTTAATAAATTAAGTTCCATATTTCTTTGTTCTAAAGTCACTTTTCAATCTGCCTGATACCTAAATAATACATTTACATTGGATGGTTGAAGGTTTTTTTTTAACTTACCACTTTCTGGAGGTCTAATTCTTCTTAATACCAGTTGAAGCAGCTTTGGAAGGAGACATTCCAACCAACATTCATAATAAAAATGTATATTGTTAATATGCGGTGTGAGATCTGATTAATGACTACCAATATCAGTGTACTTGTTTTTCTCTGGAAAAGTTGGGCTCTGGAACAGAAATGTAAAGGTTCAAGTCTAAAGTGGATTTATGTATATGTTGATACTGGAGATTATCTGGTTCTCACCATTTTGTGATGCTGTTGATGGTGGGAACGTTATTGTTGTTGCTTTTTTAAAAAAAAAAAAAAAAAATTGCCAATGTCAATAAAAGGTTAGGACAACAGTTGAAAAAATACTCTAACCTTCACAGAAATCCTAAACCTAACGCAAGGCCTAACCCTTGCGGAAATCTTAACCTAAGGTCTAAACCTTATGGAAATCCTAATCCTAAGTTTAAGACTAACCCTTACCGAAATCCAAACCTTAACCCTGAGGCTAACCCTTACCGAAATCCTAACCCTAACCCTAAGGCAAACCCTTACGGAAATCCTAAGCCTAACCCTGAGACTAACCCTTACGGAAATCCTAACCCTAACCCTTAGTCTAACCCTTACGGAAATCCAAACCCTAACCATGAGGCTAAACTTTACGGAAATCCTAACCCTAACCCTTAGGCTAACCCTTACGGAAATCCTAAACCTTTTTTTCCAGACTGTCCATCATGCAGTCTTCTTATTCATTTATCTCTTTTTCAGATGATAGGTCTACGGTCCTGCTAACGGATGCCGACTTCGGGGAGACCTCCAAGCAAAAGTCATCCACAGTCACACACACCGTGCACTACCAGTCGCTCTCACAGGCCACAGGCCCGCTAGTGGATGTATCTGATGCCCGACCTGGAACCAGTGAGTCCATGACCCGTGATCCTGTCCTCAGCTCTGGACCTCTGTGTCGATCACACGGCGCTACAGGACATGTACAAGCGAGCTCTGCCAAGTGCAAGCTGTTTCTGTTGTTCGATTATTCCCTTCCTGCAGCATGGGCAGGGATTGTTTGACTGCCAGTCCAAGGAGTCAACTGGCAGGTTGACTAACTGAGCTCTCCCACCATAACAGGTGACATCAATCACCCTGATGGTGGTGACAGTCTTCCACATGAATCCAAACGCATTTGTATCACATGAGGTCTATAATTGTTTATTACCAAAGTTATTTATTAGGATTGCAGCCTTAATTAAATTAACGTCTGATTTATTCCAGTCAAATCTGGCCTGACAGGTTGGCACAGCGCAGATTTCTTGATAGCATTATTGTCCCGGACGGCATGTGTGAAATAAAACACTTAGGCTAATATAGACAGCAGGCCAAAAGCTTGAAACCTAATGATTGTAGGTTCATTTCACAGGTGGTAGCAGTTTTATAGGATATTTGGGTAAGAAGTCATAACCCTATGACACTCTTGAGTAAATTATGAAAACGTCTTTCAATAAAACTGTCAGCTAAACCACTAGATGCAGTGAAGGTGGAAAGTTCTGTACCTGGAAGCCACCTGCGGCCATTCGGGTTACATTTGCATATTTATTTAGCATACGCTTTTGTCCAAAGTGACGTACAAGTGAGGATCAGAGAGGAGGTTCAGACCGTTTCCCTAGAGCAATTCGGGGTTAAGGCCCAACCGTAATTTCACTCTGTTAGCGACGCCATTTGAACTGACCCTTAGTACGTGATTTTAAGGGCACGTTTTTTCCTAACGACGGACAAGGGAGGTGCAAATGTACCGAGCCCAGCGAGAACATGGGAATCAGGGTACCATAGCATATCTGTCCTTCCAGACAGCTGAACAGTCCACGCACTTCTCACATTACTATATCCAGTCTGGGTAATGGAATCAGACTCGTCGGTTGAGTCAATGAAAATCAAGGGCAGAGGTAAACCAATATTCCCCTTGGCTCAGGGATGGAATTACAGGTACCACTGAAACTCCACTACCGATGACATCGTTCTCTGTTCATATAAAAAAAAATGCTATAGATGCGTCCTGGCCTGAATACCGTAAAGTAGGTCAGGTGAGAGGGACGAAAAAGTAGCCGTGCTTAACCAGCTTTCTGCTTTGAAGGTGTTTAAAAAATTCTTACTGCAGTACCGACATCATTTATATAAACCATCCATCTTCCAGCTACTTGTGCCAGTCAGGGTTACAGGGGAGCCTGGAGCCTGGCCAAGACAGTGAAACAGCCTGTGTGCGATGCTGGTTCATTACAGGGCAGACTCACACATACAAACTACAGGCAATCTTAGGATACCCTTTGGTATAACTTTGATGCCCCACACAGCATGGGAAGAACATGCAAACTCCATAATAATACAGTACCAATCAAATGTTTGGACGCACCTGCCCATATTCTCTGCATTTTAGAATAATTATAAAGACATCAGCACTGTTAAATAACATATATGGATTGTGCACAGACCAAAAAGTATTAAGCTCTATAGGTTGGGACTCAGAAGGTTGCTGGTTCAAATCCCTGGGTGATCCACCTTTGGGTCCTTGAGCAAGAACCTTAACCCCAATGGCTCCAGGGACCGGCTGGCCCTACTTTCTCTGCTACACCAGTTCAATGAGGTGGCCTCCTGGGATGCTCATTGTAGATATGGATATGAGTCAAAAGGACACCCTGCCTCTCCCCAGCAGCCAGACTGCGGGTGTGTATAGTCTGTGTTCTCACTGTCCCTGCAGACCCCACAGCCCGCCGCACAGCCAAAGCCGGTCCCGCCACCCGAAACCGCTACGCCAGCCAGTGGACACTGAACAGGCCACACCCACCCATCTCCTCCCACACTCTGAGCACGGACTGGAGGCTACCCACACCCCGAGCCACTGGCTCCGTGGACAAAGAGAGTGACAGCTACAGCGTCAGCCCTTCTCAGGACACAGGTGACCCCCCCCTACCCGCCCCCAACACAGCCTCCCGCCACTAAAGCCTCTGACCTTTTTCTACTGCAGTT
>JAODJW010000036.1:10708360-10761061 GCA_026777045.1 Hyperopisus bebe | reverse complement strand
CACGTGTCACTAATGTTAATGTGAAACAGCTGCATGGATGAGTCTTTCAATCAAGGAAACAAACCAGTAAAAGCTTAAGAAGAATTGAACTATTTAGCCAAGTACAGGAGCCTTTCAGTTTTAAAGAAGTTTGTAAAACGTGAAGTAGCTCATAGGGTCCCTCCTGACATGGATTAGGTGGTCACCTTATTCTGTGATCATGTGCCAAGTAAAATGACGATAGTGAGAAGCCTTTCAAAATGGATAGTATGTGGTGACCAGTGGAGCGTCCTGTTTCCTCCGCAGTGCGGGTCGCCCTGGCACCGAACACACATTTTTCTGCCGTATCTCCTTGTGGCACTAAAAGGCGGCTCTGGATTGGCCACTGGCTGCCAGGAACCTAAGCGATTCGATAAGCCTCAGCAGAGCACGGTGCCTCTGCAGTGTTGCAGTGAGAACTGATGATGCTGGAGAAACAATTTCTCCAGCATGTTTCAAGCTGTAGTTTAACGGCCAAGGTCACCACCAAAGGCATTTGAATAGTTTGAACGCTGAAGCTTTCTTTCCATTTATGCTTTCTACCTTTTTGAAAAATTAAAAAGGTAACACGGCTTCTCCAGGAAGACGGGCTGAAGTGAAGCATTAAATGTTTCCATTGTAATTTTGAATGTTATTTATTCATTTATTTGTTGCAGAGCTCGGGGTAAAATCCGGGGCTTGGCCAAGCATTACAATGATTCAAACTGTATTGCATGGCTTGTGTGACAGTTGCATTCATGCCATAAATTGTGTCATTAGTGATCACTAAGACGGATCTGCTGGCAAAGATCACGGCAGCTCTAAGAGCTCTGGAAATGCAATAGAAGCGTCATAAATTTCATAGATCACAGTACAGCCACATGGGCCAAATATATAACTGTGTTATAGTACACTGAGGAAGCAGGAAAAATGACGTCCTTCTGCCCAGATCTACAAATCCGCCAGGAAATTGGCCAGGCAGAGCCTTTGATACCTTGCAGGCTGTAATTTATAAGTATGCATGAAATGTGATATATTGCTAGCAACTGCATTTGTCTGGTTGATGTTGCAAAGAAAACAGGTAAACATTAAGCAGGTTACACACAACCAGCCTATATGAATCACAGTGCTCACAGCACATAACTGCTGTACATCAGTGCTGTGTATATTGCATTTGATCTGTCTTGTCTTAGCGAGAAACTTCAGTCATCTGGAGTCAGCTTTTTACAATCCTGAGGCATCCATGTTGAATCACTCAACCATAAGATTCTTGGTTGGCCGTCGATGTTTGGGCTTTACTCTGGGAGTTACTTCCTGGAGAGCATCTTCACCTACACATCTGGCCTGTCACCTTGCCACCCTCCCCTTGGCCTCGCAAAGCGGCAGTGACTCCTGATGTTCTTTTGTTGCATGTTCAAAGAGCTTACCTTGCTATTCTCACAAGAAGAGCCTGCCTAAAACATAAGATCACTGTGCTTTCCAACCAAGGGGACATTTTGCTTACCACAGGCATACGAGACCTGAATTGGTTGTGTGCAGATAATACAAAAATGCAGGGTTTAAAATGGCTTCTTCTCCTGTTTGCAAAACATTTGCAGTAGCCTGGCCCAGATGATATCTTGATTGTATATGGTTACCTGTCACTAGTGCGCTATTATACTGTAGCTATAATGCACCTATGCTCACTTGAGATTGCCCATTTCCAGATGAGTCACCATAATCTGCTATATTAGCGGGTAATCGGCTAGTTGATGTACTCTGTTGGCCCATAAGCCAAAAGTCTCGGTGGTGATGCTGTAGCGTGACTTTCGTATATCATCAGGAAAAACAAGGTTACGCTTCAGTGACCCAGCCGCCTGCGTGCCACGGCAGTCAGAGCTGTTATGAAGATGTTCTCAGGACGAGTTTAGAACTCGACCTCCTCGGAAATGCTAAACGTGCATCTATTGCTCTCAGAACACAGCCCAAGAAACGTGTTGGAGAGTAGAGTCACATAGGGGTAATTATCAGGCGGAAATGCTTTAAATTCAATGACTCTCTCAGCAGTGGCCTTTTTAAGAAGTTAAGCTGAACTCATTTTGTAACTGAAAGGATTGAAAGCGCAGTGGAAATTTCCAGGACGGCACACTTATCCAAGCGGTCACTGAATCCTTTACCTTGTCCTTCATTTGCTTTGCTGTTGGCACTTGATGCCCCGGTGCTTTGTCTCTGAAAAAGAAAGAAAAAGTACATTGTTTACACGAACACTCCTTTGTACAGAAATGACACCTTGCAATTTATGACTACGAACCAAAATATGTCCATAATGTACTTTACAAAGCTTTCTCCCAACCCAAAATGCACCACAAACCCCGTCAGCACGATCCACTGTGCTTTGGATACATGGAGGGCAGCTGTAGGAAAGCCGGCGGGGGGGCAGGTTTCTGTTTTTTATGCTCCCTGGAACAAGGTGACACCTTTGGGGAGCCCTTGCATGCCCCAGTAAGCACCGAGCTCACCCCTCCCTAGATGTCTGACCACAACTCCCAGCTCCTTCTCTGAAGACCACCCCAAGCCTACAGGGGGCAGCAAATAAAATAGACACATGAAGAATAGGACCACAGGAGGGTTCTTCCCAGGCTCGTTTGACCGTAGCTTTGCTACCGGACAACCTTGCTTTCCCCAGCCGTACAGTGGAGAAACTTAATGACGTCCCTCCTACTTGGAACCATCACTTCAAGGCTTCCTATATAGGGGACAAGATCACCCGTGGGAGGTTCTACAAAAAGAAACTCACAGGTGCCACCCAAGCAACGGTACACCTAGGCCCCCCAGCCCAAGTTAAACTACATGCCAGCCAGGTATAGGACAGCATTTTTCGTCTCAAAATCCTCCTCAAAATATAATTGTTTCAGAAGAGCAACATTTATCTTCTACTCTATGCATCCATAACCAAGCAAAATAAGATTATGTTCAAATAGTAATCCTGAAAGTACTATATTTCTTATTTGTATGCAAATCCTTTGTATCCTACATACCAAGCGTAACTTAGGGAAAAAAAAGATATGTTCAAAATATTTGCAAACGATTATGATTGTGGAAGACTGGGTGAAGTTTTGTGGTAAACAATAGTATGATAAAATAGCTAATATATTCCGTAATGTATTCCTGTGGAATACAGAAGTTTCAGTCTGGATGATAATTTGGGATTATAAAGCTATTCTTAGCTTCAGGTTACCATCATTTTTTTTAATGTGTTGTACAAGTGAGAAAAGGCCCACAACAATATTGACATGCAAAAAAATGAATATAAAAAGAGTATGGAGGTATTTATAATTTAGCACTGCTATTAGTTTATTCTCTACCGAGAAAGTCAGATTGTTAAAATCATGAGTATCATGTGACGGCCAACTTTCCATGGAAATTTCAAGCGCTTGCATTAAGTTTACATCTCTCAGACTGAGATCCTTTTCTTCTGCGCAGAAGGTCACAGCACTCTGACAGGTCACAAGCAACAAACACATTTTATACAGGAAAAAGGTTCACAGTTACCTATTGAAATTAACCAGGACTTCCATGTTATTCTTTGAATGGCCTTCGGTGATCATTAACATCAGGTATCAGCCAAATAATTTATACCCCAGGGTCTGAAAATAGGTCTGTTTTCTATGTCATACATTTTTAAAAAAAGGGAGAAAAAAACGATTTTCATTAAAAAGAACTTAGCACAGGTGTCTAAATCCAATATTTTGTCACTGCATTAAAATTACATGGCTCCATTTGCGACCAATTTGATTTAAAAGCAGCCCATCCATTTGTGCCAACACTGTTTGAGTAATTGCAAGGAGACTAAAATGCTGTCACCTTACATAGCAGGCCCAGACTCCCTGCACAGCTGCTGCAGTGTCGGAAATATTACGGTTACTGTTATGCACCGTCGAACGGCACAATACATTATTTCACATACATCTTTAACTCAACCTTGCCAACTGGTTAAACAAGTGGAAAAATTGAGCTGCCGTACAATTTAAACCATTGGTATTTTCATCAAAATGAATAGTTCATAGTAAAGCAACAATTCTTCTACCAGCTAAAAACTAGAGCCACAGTAATCAATTTAGAGAGGCAGATTATGCGAGTGTTCCACTAAACCCTAAAGCTTCAATCCTAAACCCTAATCCCCATACATCACCAACACATCTATTGGAAATCTAAATTATATGCGATACTTTATAATCATATTGTTCAAATGGTTTAAGCTAGTTTAAAGCGTGATAATTATTTCTTTGAGAGTCATGTGAGAGGTGAGTGATGTTATTTCAGATGGCATATTACCACATAATCCTTCAGGTGGTAAGTTTGGAGTAAAGCAAGTACTGTAGGGCTGTCTGTTTTTATTTCTGCTAGACTAGTGCAAGAAGTTACTAATGAAAAAGGATTGATAAAGTGAGATGGCTCTTAAGACTCACTTGGGTAGTTTGTGGCACTGGGTAAACATACCCAACTTTTGCTACTGAAACAAGAGAGATATAAAAGAGTGCCAATAAAAAAATGAGTAGTAAAAGAAGTTTTATCTTTGCCGCGAGCATCTTTGGTACTCGTCTGAAGAATTGCCCTGAAGAATTAAACCAGTTTATACCCTGTAGGCTAAACCCTTCCATACTGCAAAATACAGGACGGATAAATGCCACCCTGTATCCAAAAAAGTTGGGACGCTGTGTAAAGTGTAAATAAAAACAGAATGCAGTGATTTACAAATCATATAAACCAATATTTAATTGAAAATCGAACAAAGACAAAGCCAAATGTTGAAACTGAGAATTTTTATTGTTTTATGACAAATATGAATCGATTTGAATTTGATGCCAGCAACATGTTTTAAAGAAGTTGGGACAGGGGCGTGTTTACCGCTGTGTTGCATCACCTCTTCCTTTAACAACACTCTGTAAACGTTTGGGAACTGAGGAGACCAGTTGCTGGAGTTTTGAAAGTGCAATGTTGTCCCGTTCTTGCATGATATACGATTTCAACTGCTCAACAGTTTGGGGTCTCCTTTGTTGTAGACTTTGTTTCCTGATACATTATACACACAGAAAGCGCTTTGGCATTGTCATGCTGAAATATACCAGGCCTTCTGTGAAAAAGACGCTGTCTGGATGGCAGCATGTGTTGCTCCTAAAGCTTTGTATTTTGTTCAGCATTAATGATGCTACCTCAGACATGCAAGCCTTCCAGGCCGTGAGCACTAATACACCCCCATACCATCACGGATGCTGGCTTTTGAACTGTCTGCTAATAACTAGCTGGATAGTCCCTCTCCTCTTTAGCCCGGAGAATGCAGCATCCATGATTTCCAAAAAGAATTAGAAATTTTGATTCATCAGATCATGATTTGAAATTTTGATTCATCAGACCAAAGGACAGTTTTCCATTTTGCCTCAGTCCCATCTTAAATGAGCTCGGGACGAAAGAAGTCGATGGTGTTCCCGGATCGTGCTTAGATATGGTGTCTTCTTTGTATGGTAGAGTTTCATCCTGCATTTGTGGATGAAGCAACGAACTGTGTTCACAGTCAGTGGTTTTTGAAAGTGTTCCTGAGCCCATGCAGTGATTTCCCCTATGGAATCGTGTCTGTTTTTAATGCAGTGCAGCCTGAGGACCTGACGATCACAGCTATCCAGTATTCGTTTTCGGTCTTGTCCCTTCCATACATTCTTTCAATCTTTTAATGATATTATGTACCATAGATGATGAAGTTTGCAAATTCTTTGCAATATTACACTGAGGAACAATAGTCTTAAATTGTTGCACTATTTGCCCATGCAATCTTTCACAGAATGGTCAATCTCTCCCCATCTGGACAAAGACTTTACTTCTCTGGGAGGCTCTTTTTATACCCAATAATCTTACTGACCTGTTGCCAGTTAACCTACAGTAATTAGTTGTGAGATATTCAACCAGGTGTTTTGTTTTCCAGTCTTTTGTTGCCCCCATTCCAACTTTGTTTTTGAAACGTGTTGCTGACACCAAATTCAAATTGAACATATATTTGTCATAAAACAATAAAAATCCTCAGTTTCAACATTTGGTATGCAGTCTTTGTTCTACGTTTGAATAATATGGGTCTATATGTGTTGCAAATCATTGCATTTTGTTTTTATTTACTTTTTACAATGCGTCCCACCTTTTTCTAAGATGCTGTTGTCTACAGTCTGCACTCCAGGTATCTCACGATAACCTAAGACCATATTCAGTGTCTCACACACTTCTGATTCAATGAAGACCAAATGCTGTAACAATGATTTTTTTGTCATTTTTTTAAAAAATGGCATCCGGTGGAGGACCCCACCAAATGCAAAGAAGTATTTATAAAATTTACATGCAGTGTATTAATAAAGAAAAGTGTTTAAAACATGCTTTATATATAATATGCTTTATATCTGTGGTTGCTGTGATTCGTCAGAAATTACAGCTTATGGTTTGTTGAATGCTGGAATGTCAATGCCTTCCCATTGTCTCCCTCCCCGGAGAGAAATATGTAGCAATGTCAGGAACTGAGATGTATTTTAATAGCTGGGCAGCTGTGGTCTGAGGCCATTGTTGAACAAGCCCTTATTCAGATTGTCCCCAGCCTACATTATTAATCAAATGCTTTCAGTGAATTTTGAAATACTTTATACAGCTCTGTGATGCTGGGAAGTAGAGACAGGTAGAGGAAGAATACAGTTTGCCATTATTGGGGCAGGAAGGAAGTATAATTCAGGAATATTCCTGTCTGTTTTGTTGCTCATTAAGCATGCAGAATTTTTTGGGCTTGTTAATGCATTCCAGAATGGTTTATTCAGAGCGAGTTGTTCCTACAGCAGCAACCACACCTCAAGCGCTTATAAAATAGTGTTACCTTCTTTGTCACTGAGAACCACCGAACACCTTCAATATGAAAAAAGTCAGAGATAAGTTATTGCTTTTTCCCTTCTCTCTGTCGTTACTACAGCTTCAAAGGGAGAAGAGGAGTTTCTTTGCCAGACCCCATAATGCCCATAAGGCTCAAAGTCAAGAGGCAGTGCAGATGTGCGCTTAATTAAGACGGTCTTTGTGGAGGGAGCGCCACCTCCTAGCACAAGATAGAGGAAGAGATACAAAAGTGGGAGGCTCACCTCAGCCTGCACGTGATGCTTGGAATACCATGGTAACGCATGGCGATGGAACATATGCTACACAGCCACTCACCCACGCCGGAGACAGGAGTACGAGTTGCAGAGGTGGACATTTCAGGTCCAGAAATTAAAAATCCAAACAAGGATTTTGTTTCAACCAACCAGCTGAGTATAAAGAGTCCCAGTCACAGAGTACTCAACTGGTTGGTTGAAACAAAATCTTGCTCTGGATTTTTACGTCCTGAAATGTCCACTTCTGCTGAGTTGCAAACACAGATGTGAGTGATCCACTAAATTGACGATGGAGCGCCATGCTTTAGCTGCCCCTGTTCCTCTGCAGGGCCTGAGAACAGCTTGGGCAAGAAGGGAAGAGTGATGAAGTATCGAGAGAAAGGAGAAGCAGTTTCCATTAGTACATCGCTGATGTAGAACCAAGCATGAGTTGCAGTAACGGGCAGGAACGTGAAGGCTAGGTAATTACCTGTACTCCTGTGAGTATGGTTGCTGATAAGGGGAGCAGCAAGCAACGGTCTATCCCCAATCTACACAAACACACACACACACACACACACAATCAGGGAGGGGGAAAGAGACACTGCAAAAGTCGGGAGACTGCTCTCTGCTTAGAGCGAGGAGCCTATCAAGGACAGAGGCGCTAATTACGCTCTGTCGCTGGGGTGATACTCACAAGCCCCTATTGGATGTCTGGAACTGCTAGTATGTGCAGACAAAAGTGCCAGCGAATGCTTTCACGCCCCCGCGCAGAAAGGTTCACAAAAGGACCTGCCAGGACTTCCTGCGGGCATACGCACACTCACACCATAGCATGCTGGGAAATGATATTACTGTACGCACATTTCAGGCAACTTAAGTAAACTAAAAAAAAAAAAGACCGCTATTTATTGTCTTTCCCCTTTGAAGAGTCTGAGTGCTGGTGGGGGGGCGTGGATAATTGGCAAGCTTGTTTATGCCTCAGTGCCGTTAATGGGACTGCATTCCGAACGTTACACCGGTCCTTTTCCCTGAAAAAATGTGCCTTTAATAATGTTTCCCATCCCTTTATCGCCCTGCTATGTGCAACGCACCACCATCCACTTCTGTTAAAGTGAAACTCGATACCGCCAGGGAAAAAAAAAAAACGTTAAATTTGGCCAATCGTGAGATGTTTTCATATGCGCCCAGTGGAATTTGTGTTGCGTGCTGTATGGAGAAAGTCCCAGCCCATCATATTCCAAAGATTCCATGTCAGATGTGTCTCTTGTCATATTTGCATTGAGAGTCTGTGGGGAGGAGACTGAACAAGCAAAACACTGATGCCTCTCTGATCTCAGTAATATAGGAGTTATTGCATCTACATGCAGCTGTTGTCCGTCGACATGAGGAAGGATGGCATTCCCTCCAGTGGCATCCACTGGAGGGAGCCACTTCTGCTTTTTCACCAATCTAATCCTCAGGTACCCAAGACAGTGCCAGCGAACCACACGCTTTTATTTATTTACTATTTATTGTGGCCTTGCTGCTAGAATACAGTATATGTCATAATACTGTATCTGCAATAATACTATTTATTCAAATATCCATTCAGACTAGTACTGTATGATGTCTTGTGCTGTAAATTGCACTTGTGTAGTGCTTTGTGGTTTTTGTCCTTTATCTCTTCCCTGTTTGTTCTTGGCCCTAGAGGGACAAGGTTTCGTTTCACTGTATATTGTGTATATGGTTGAAATGACAAATACTGTAAGCCTACTTAACTTGACTTGAAATGTACACTGGCTGTACAAGACCATAGACCACCAACTCCGAGCCACACATCGGAAGATAAAATGCGAAAACGGTCAATTCAATAAGAATGACTTTGTGTCACAGTAAGCAAGAGGAACAGCCTGAAGGAACTCTGGATTTCCCCTTTAAGGAAACGTCGAGCCCAGTGACATCATCTCCACCTTGTGAGCTGGCACGACCAGGGCCCATTATGGCTCCCCCCCCACACGAACGGCATGTATCAAAACCATATCGGCATTAATTATGCACAGTCTCAATTAGCATCTCCCCATGCCTTCCATGGGGCCTTAATCACCATCCCCTTAATGAGTGCATGGTGTGGGGCACAAGCCACCCCTCACCGAGGCACTACAGTCACACATAAGTTGCTGACGACGTCATGCCAGGAAACAAAATATATATCCCTACGTACAGATGTGAGATAGAGCTTCCCCCATAAGAATTACAGGTCTGTAACAGGGCAAGGATGGGCAGAGATCTTCCCAGGGGGTACGCCCACAGGGGCACTGGCCTCACGTGAAAGCTCATTGGTCCCCAGAGTGGCCCCTCCCCTGTCACTGACTGATTCAAAACATACTATTGGCTAATGATAAGGTTGGCCCCTCTGTATGAATTATGGCCCCCCCTATGCCGCCGCAATCCTAGAAAAGCCTGTGGTTCTTTCTTGTTACCCCTGCATGGCTGCCGCTTTCTTAGAGCAGTGTTTCTCCTCAAAGACCCCCAGACGGTATATGTTTTTGCTCTCTAACAGGCAGCTTACATTTTTGCTCCCTCCCAGCTCCCTGGCGAGCAGAAACATGGACTGCTAAGCTGCACAAGCCAAATCGGGGTCCACCTTTTCGTGGGGCAGGCCACCCCAGTCACCAATCCCCAGACGGCTCACGTTTCCCAGCATGCGCTGTCACGGGCGTGTCGATAACATCCTCCGACGTCTCGGCTCTTGGCTGTGGTGCTTTCATTACGTCGTCTGATGAAAGCCGCAATCATCAGGTACTCGCCAGCACTGCAGGTCGGACATCCGAGAACCTCGAAGCGTACTTAAGTGAGCAGTGGATGTTCTTGATGGGCATGTGTGCCAATTAATTATTTACACGAAGCAGACTATAAAACAGAAGGGCATCCAGCAAAGAGATGTGTGCTATATCAAATAAGAAATAGCCCAGTAAAGGTATATGCATCTTTGGGGTTGGCAAAGAGAGGTCCCCTTTCAGCTATTTCTATTCGGAGCCTAGAAACAGGCTTGGTCTGGAGGTCTCTGAAGTCCCACACAGTGGATGGAAGCTTATCAACACAGAGACACAGTTAAAGTATGAAGGTTTGAAGAAAGACTTAACATAAAAAATCCAAGCCTGACAAAGACAGCACCCCTGGCAACTGCAAACCCTGTAGAAAGTTCAGAACGGCTCACATTACAGTCGCAGAGTCTATATTTTACATCGGTCGATACATGTAAGGACGTTTCAGCCTTTGTGCCTAAGAAGCAGCTGTGGGCTGTGTGTCAAAGGTAATTTGCACCATGACTTCGTGTATGACGAGGCAGGCATTATCAAAATAAGAATATGATTTCAGGCGGGTAGAGATGGGAGTTTTCGTGAAATCGTTCCGAGCAGTTCCCGGATAGTGGAGGAGTGGAAGGAGAAGTGGATGATTTATAAGTCTTAAAGGGTGAAAGCTTGACATTTTGTTGCTGCAGCCCCCTTTGCCAGGCAATAGCGAACCGCTGGGAGACCGGAGTGGGCCGTCTCTCTGGGAGAACGATCCGTCAGATAGACCCTCTCAAAGCCATGGGCCCAAGGGATCTAATTCCTCCTTTGATCAAGGGGGGAGCTAACTGAAACAGTACACACTGGGTCCAGTGAGTGACCAACGGCTTCATCACGCACCTGTGTCTCTGGTCTCAGTGGACCTTACATTTTTAATACATGAGCTCACCCCCCACCCCCAACAACAGCGTCTCCTGCAGCTCCCCCGCCAGCTCTAACCTCATACATTATTGGTCAAAACCCTTGCAAACCCAAACCCTGCATCTGTCACCTCACTGCACCACATAGCTCTACTTTGCCCCACTGCATTTCCAGTGAGCCCGGAGTCAACACCAATAAATTACTTTCTTTTAAAAACTATTCCTTCGTGTTAAGAAATTGAGCCTAATGATTCGCGACATTACGATATCCTATTTATTTTTTTGGGAGAATTGTGCCTTTAACTTGATCTCAGAGAACGATCCCGGGTTTGTTTGCTGGTTAATGGTTAATGTTATAGCTGGTCAAGGTTAAGTTCTGTTAAGTGTCTGCCTCAGTGAGTGCACACCATGCTATAAATGATACAGGGAGGCTGCAGGAATACCAACCAAACCAAGCACCTCTCTTGGGCAGTTTGGGATTTCACCAGTCTCACGATCAATACCATTAAGCAGAGAGTTGGCCAGAAAATGCCTAAACTATGTGGGCAACTTTTGCCAGGCTGGAAGAGATGACCTTACTGGGCTCTTTGCTTGGCCAGGAAGAGGTCTGCTTTGTGTGTGTGTGTGTGTGTGTGTGTGTGTGTGTGTGTCCTTTTTGATCTTTTCCACTGAGATGCGAATCCTTACACTTACAGCACTGAATAATCAAAAACAGCTGACCGCATAATCACAGGCAGCGAATGAAGGCTTTGGGTCTTATCAAAGGAACGCTGGTAAGGGCAACCATAAGCAGCGCAATTTCCAGCACCTCTATATTCATAACCTCAATTTAGATGCTTGCTCATACACTTCATTTTTATCACACCACATCCAAGCGAGTCCATGGCTTCGCTAGAATTTTGTAAAAAGTGATTCTAATTTAACATTTGCACAGTTCAGCAGCAAATCTTAACCTCTGTCCTAAATCTTTCCCTGTCCTACAATCCGTTGACTCCCAGCTGTGAAGTTTCATTCTCGCCACCAAGACTGTTCTTATCCGCACCAACTGGATGTCATTCTGGCCGTGGCTGGTGCCTGCCATGATGTAAGGATCCCCAGAGATACCAGAGAAGCTAGTCAGGAACCGTTCTGCAAAAGTAGCATGCACTGCCAGTTCCATAAAGCCAGCATCCTGTCCAATCCACGTGCACAAGTGACACAAACGACGACATTCAATTTCCCGCAGTAATTGCTAGGAATAATTAGTTCTACAGTTTAGCTTTAACGTCTCTAAGGGTGAATGTGGGCATTGGTTTCAACCAAGCTATTTAAATTACTGAGGGACCCTAAAACATAGATGTCTGTCTGTTTCTTGTATCAGAAGCCTGAAACTATATGTCAGTACAGTGTTCGACACCATAGGGTCCTGAAGGGGGCCTGGGGGAGATTAAGAATGCGGCAGAATTCAGCAGGTTCTCCGTCAATCTCTCATATCCTGCCTGCAGCCAAACCAGGATTAATATATGGGCAGCAGATAGAAAGGTGCAAGATCTGACGTTTTCAACGAGAAAAAAAAAAATGATGAAAGGAGAAGGAAGATTTTTCTAAACAAAAAATTTTTCCTCAAGCTTCCCCCCCCCCCGGGTTGTCAGCATTCTAAAGAAGATTCATGAAATTCTGGTTGACCAATTTTAAGGGCACGGACACCATACAAACTTCTTTTCTCCTCACCACAAACCTCTGCTTCACTGAGGGGAGGGTGGGGCTATTGCACCATTGGTCAACAATGATTGGCACATGAGGTCCGCCTCGTCCATAGAACTTCAAATGAAAGCAGGAGTCCTGGTTAACCCCAGGCATAATCGTAGTATGTATCTATATTGTAGATACAATAGAAACTGTCTTGTCATAAGGGCTTTCCAACAGATATAAACGTTATGCCATAAAATGGCATCACTTGCTTTGTTGACAAGATAAGCCCAATTATGACCTCATATTATGCCATGTTTAATAATGTTATCAAGGCATTGTGACAGGGTTGTCAAGTGAACCATGAATGGACAGTCATAGCCTTTGTTCCACTATATATCAATTGCAATGTTTATATATAATGAAAGTGTCGAGTAACATGTTATAATCACGGCTATTGTCATATGCTTCCATGAGCAGTAAAGACCACATTCTCGAAAGGCCTTATTCTCAAAGTCCAATCAAGTAGAAAGGGGGAAAGTCTGCTGTGCACCTGCTCTCAGCGACAGTCCCCTCCCTCCATCCGCAAATCGCACACTTCTCAGCCGTTTGATAGTGCTGTGTTGTATCTACACGACCCTTCCATTTCCATTCACTTCACTTTCTTGACTCCATAGGTTTCTCTGAGCCCTGATTTTAACTTAAGACTTCAATTCAGAGAACGTCAATTGATATCATCACTAATGCTATCAACCACTGTTACGGTTTACACTTAGGCTAATAATAATTCAATCAATCATTCACATAACATTAATATTCACATTAATGTAAAATAAGCTACCAGTCTGTTTCATTATGGCACACTGCCAAGCTCATAGGTCGTGCTTCTTGTTATGGGTACACAGCGATAAAAATACAGTATCAATTATATGCAATTTTACTGAAGTGATATAAACGTTTTGCACCACTCTTTATAATATAAAGATAAAAGGAAATTAATTATAATAGTGCACTCTAAATATGCATTCTACTCCTTTGGGCCCTTGAGCAAGGCCCTTAACCTGCAATTGCTTCATCCTGGGTATGACGTTAATCTACATCCAGCCATATAAGGAGGTCCTCCAACTTACAGGGAAAAACTTGGGGACAGGATTGGCACTGCAGCCACTGGAAAAAGAACCTCACACTGGTCCATTAGGTCTAGTGTGGTGCTGAGGTATCACCCACCACATGGCTGCACTCAGGTTCTCATCCCTGAGGTGGTTTGTCATGTGGTGGCTTGTCAGTGCATGCTCCTTACCTTACCTTACTCTAAATAGACAAATCAGGAAGGACATAAATTTAAATATTCAAATTATATTAAAGATAGTGTCATTCAGCAGAGCTAATTTAAGTTGTAGGTTGTTGTCTGATGTGTTCAGGGGCTTATATAGGGGTGGGGCCACAAGGGCACTGGCCCATGATGAAAGCTGATTGGCCCCCAGACTGCCCTCTATCTTGTCACTCACTGAATAAAAACATATCATTGGCTAATTATAAAGTTAGCCCCTCTGTATGAATTATGGTCCTTCCTATGCCTTTAACCTTAAAGATTCTTAGAATCGCCCAACGCCCCCTATGGCCTGGAGGACGAGGTGCGGAAGCATTGATCCGGGTCAGACCCGTACCTACCAAGGGAACGGAGTCAGGAAATTCCAAAAACGGAAAATTGGACCCAACAGGAGGGTTTTTCTGCACCCCCTTTGCATTAAATCATTTTTATAATCTCATAAATGTTTCTGAAAACATATAAGGGCAAACACCATGTACAAGAATGCATGGCAAACAGTAATTATTTTCTTGTAAAGCCTGTCTAAACATTTAGTCTACATTATTTTTATTTTTCTATAATTATTTATAAAAATGAAAGAAAAAAGTGGATGATAAATAGTTTAGAATTTTTTTTCTAAGGCATTGAGTAAATATAGGATTTTTGTTAAATGTATTTTTTAACACCGTTCTGGGGGTGAATGGTGAATGTTTTTATTCAGATGCTCATAAAATGTGTTCCTCGGAGCCGCGTATCTACCCAGATTGTCACGCAGTCTAAAGCACTTTAAACCTGGCTGCACTAAGCTTACATCAGCACTCTTTTATACCATTTTAAGCGAATCCTTCTGAATATGGCTGAGCTCGACAATTCTGTAATTCGTTTTAATGCAGTACTGATAACAGAAATTAAAACAATCCAAGGCAAATTCAAATCAAAATGACATGTTTCTCTTTGTAACTGCAATTGACTGGCTTGTCCCCTGTGCTTACTGGGATAGGCTGCAACCCCCCCCCCGAACCTTGTGCTGAAGAATGGATGGATGGATGAATGGATGGATGGGTGGATGGACAGGGGGATGGAGGGATGTATTCTACTCTTTGTTCTTCAATACAATAATAGTTTTACAATAACAATACAATAATTAACAATACAATAATTTTTTAAAATGAAATAAATAAGCAATTTAAAAGAAATTATGAGTACCACTTTATTCTTTGCTCTATGAAGCTCTCATCTATAATAACCTTCATAATGCATTATAATGGTTAGGATTAGCCATTATAATGCATCATGAAGGTATTTATAGGGCATTATCGATGAGAGCTTCATAGAGCATTCATGATGCAGAGTAAACATGGCTATAATGTGTTATGCCTTTTTGTAAATAGTTATAGCCGCGTTTATAATATGAATGCATTATAATGCATCATGAAAGTATCTATAATGCATTATACATGGGTGCTTTAAGTAAAGTGTTACCAAATTATGAAAAGTGCACCATTTCAAGAAAAGAAAATATGAATATGGTATGTTTCTTTTCCATGTTGGCCGCCTGTATGTCCAGACAGGTTAGATAGTGGCATTCCTGGTTGACGGCTCATAAATCATTGGGGTTACTGGCTTGTAGGACCTGTTCACCCATGAGGAAATGCTGATGCAGTTGCTTTGAGAAATCCCAGTGTCAGAAAGGGCCTGGGATAAAGGTCACTGGTAACCCGGGGCAACCAAAAGAGCCAATGATCACTCTGAGATCCAGTCGTTATTTCTGCAGACTGCCTACGTCCCACTGTCTAATGGTTCGGTTTGGGTGGCTTTAATCTCAAATGAAAATAACACCTTTCCCCATCATGCTGGAGAGTACATCAAATGACATGAATTTCCTGAGAACACAACTGTTTGATCTTTCTCAATGATCTTACTCTTACATGACAGTTTCTTTTGTAGTTATACTGTATGCTGTCTTCTAAATGGTAACGCCAGACGACCAGTACACTCCAGACAGCTTTACACACAATGGTAAAAATGGGATGAGGGGGGTCAGTGTGCAGCGGGTGAATATTCCAACATCGGACGCCAGGATTCAGCCCCCCCCGCATCAGCCTCCACGTAAGATAATTCATGAGGACTTGTCAGGTACGGATTCGTGGGGCGGATCTTAAAACTGGATATCATACTCTGTTAATCTAGAAATCGAAGATGACATCCATTTCAAGCCTTCAGCCCCCCTCCCCCGTGAAAATGACCCCAGGCTCCTGCCCTGCCACCTCGCCAGTTAAACAAAATGAAGCAGTGAGGCAGCCCCCCCCATCCCCCCACCAGCTGGGTACCGTGACGATGTGATACCATTTCAATCTGGATGTGGACCCAGCATGGGTCCCAATACCTGCCGCGGAGGTGTTCCAGCACTGTCACAAGCCTCCAATGTCCATTTGTAGTTCATCTAAGGCATACACCCCCCCAACACACTCACCCGCCCCAGCCTCAGACCTCCTGGTTACGGGTAACCTAATTTTCTCCCCGCTAGCTCGATTTCCCTCCCTCGCCTCATCTCCACACTCCATTAATATTATCGGTCTATTCTCTGCAAATATGTCAGGCCGCACGGATTCTCCTCCCGGGCTGATCCAATAGAGACTCACGCACTGGACACAGATGACTCTATCAGATGGGTTGCGGATTACCTGCAGGAAATTTTCGGCCTATTTGGGGGGCACGGGAAGTGTGGAAAGGGGTGAGCAGGTCAAGCGCAAAAAAGTTGACTTAACCTTTTGCACTGCTTTAATGCGTTACCAGTGTGGCATTTCGATTTAAGGCAGCAGATGGCGTAGCGGCTAAAGACATAACAATTGCTGCTGATGTGCCCTTGAGAAGGGACGAATCACCTAAACGGTTCCAATAAAAAGAAAAAAAAATGCAACATTCAGCTGTATAAATAATTAAGATCTATGAAGTGCTTTGTACGAAAGTATCAGTTAAAAATGTAAACATTGGACTCAGCACAAAGGTGCAAAGGAACTTTAGCCCAAAAGTAGCAGCAAGATAAAATAACACAATTAAGTTGCTGTTTACTTCTTAACCTTCAATTTGGTGCTGATAATGCATCAATGCTAAAAAACCCGTCCTTAGTCTCCCAAGCAAAGGGCAATGAGGTATCACTTTCCAGCTGTCAGTTTAAGTTCATCCATTTCGAAACAAGAAAAAAACACAGATAAATGAGCATCCGCAGAGGCAGGAAGCATTAAATTCCCGTTCTTTTGCTATAACACTTATCCAGATGAATTCTTCTAAGCGTAAACGCGGTTATTTTTCTCCTCCAACACTTAGCGCCGCATTTGGCCTGTTACACGGTTATTGCATGTGACATGCGTGTGTTCGCCAAGACCTCCAAGTCAGACCCACCCACGATATATAATGGGTTTGTGATGTAAGTTACCACATTCTGACGAGTCCCAATTTCTCACATCTATCAAGTGTAAAACCAGGAGGGGAAAAAGACATGAATTCCTTAAGAGATGTTCCTGCTGTAATATTATTCCACTTGACAGACGGCTTTCCGGTAAGGAAGCGCATTGACAGTGTGTTTATTTTGCTCGAAAAAATTTAGATTTCTTTCTTTTTTAATTTGCAGGGAGGACCATGTATAATAGACATTCAGCGTTTCATTCACCCTTTTGTATCACATTGACCTTTCCTTCTCTATGGCCGTCTGGTCTGATTCCCTTGATGCATTGATGTAAAAAAGAAGCACAAAGGGACACCTGGAATCCCACAGATGTAGCGAAATAAAGGAGATGCTAACAAGTGTCCGTGTGACAGTGCAGAAACCGTTCCTGAGACACACACTTAAATCCCTTTACCATGTTCTCCATCCATAACCTCCACTGTAACCACTTACCTAGAACAGGGTCATGGCTGATTATTCAAAGCTTGAAAATAGAAGCAGGTTATATCAGAATTAGGTAGACATCCATTAATCCATCCATCCATCCAACCATACATGTATTCCACCCAGATATCCCGGGGGGGGGGGGGGCATAGGAGAACCTGTATCCTGACCCAAAACCACATGAATCTCCAGGAGGAAGATCTCCCAGGCTTTATAATATAATTACATAAACTATACATTTAGTATAAAAATTAAGGAATATAAAATGTAGCAATATGAACATCAAATTAATTGTAACAAAAGAGCTAAATACAGATTCGACTTCGATTTTTATAATTCAGCTCTGGCTCAACACAAACCTGATTCCCAGCCCTGCTCTGAACCGGGCGACGCCGGCAAGCCGCTAGACATCACAGATCAGCAGTTTGCGAAAAAAAAGGAGAAATGAGACCCTGTCCCATTTCATGACATCACTTCACTCGGGGCCAAGCCAGGCGCTTTGCGTCTCAGTGGTCCTTACGCTTAAGCGAACCAGCCGGGCCTGCGGGAGAGGGACAGACCGGCACCGGGATTGATTCCTCCTGCCACCTGGGATTCTGTTGTGCCTCCACCCTAAATCGGAAAAGTGGGCGGGTGATAAATGTGATTGTGATGCCAAGGGCACTGCTGACGGAGCTGTAGTCAGCAAGATTTAGACACACCAGAGACGGGGCTCAGTCGGGAGGTCCGTGACTCAAAGGCCATTCTGACAATGTTTTTATAAGCCAATGCTTCATATTACTGAAGACTTTATAAGCTGTCACTAAAATACACAGCACCTCACGTTGCCCTGCTAGCACCCAGAAAGCTATCATGTCTGTTATTAAGATGCTTCACCAAGCTACCCGAGCACACACAATTGGATTTTACAGGATAATCACTGCAGGCTGTCTGCAACGTCTGTAAGGCAGCAGTTGAAAGAAAAAAAAAAGAAATCTGCAGATGTATGTGCCCTGATTATGTTTGAAAGCATGAAACATCCTCCGAGATCCTGCATTAGGAACTCTGTGTTTACCTTTATTTTAATGATGCCACTAGATCTTCCGTTACAAATGCCAGACATTTTTTGCACGGCGTTTTGCACGGCGTCTCCGTGCTGGGGCTCGGCACAGATGGGGGGTGGGGGGAGGATTTTCCAGAAGCCATAAGTCATGTTTATCAGTGAAGATTTGCAGGTGAAACCACGATCCAGACCAACCGGATTGTAAAACTACACCTGCAAAAAAATACAGTTTTAATCTGCACCACGTTATGGCAGAAATCTTGCTGACTTATGTGCACAATAAACTTCATCTAAACAACAAACATCATTCTTCATGAACACAAGGTTTCAGTAAATGGGTTCCTATATATTCCATGGTAACTTCCCGTCTCCTTTTCACCCCTTATTTGGGAAGCATCAGGATTCTGCTATTTGGGAATTACATTTGTTTTTCCAGCAGAAGGGAAAAAAAGTAAATAATATGTCCTTCATGCCACCAGGATTTCATCATCACGGAAGGTGCCCGTTCATTTTGCTGATTCAGTATGGAAACGTAGAAAAGGACAGTCTGCAAATTAATGTCTCTTAGAGTCTCCTGCTGAAGGCGGGGGGGGGCATTTATTGATCATGTACAGTTCACTCTGAGGGAATTGCCTAGCCTCACACCACCCACTCGGACTTTAAGCATCTACCCAAGACTGATCACGCATGTGTTCGCATTTGCTTTTGCGTGTGCGAGGGAATTTTTTTCCTGAAGGCAGCCGGGAAGAGGGGTGCTGCTAGAGATTTTGGGGCCCATGAAAGCATATCATACTGGACCCCCAACCCAAACAAATCCAATTTTGTTTAAAAGTTTTTAGGGCCCCCCTGTCACTCAGGGGCCCTTGGAATCGTCCTAACTTTCCCCCTCCCCCTTACAGCAAAATCGGTCTTTGAGAAACACTCTCATGATAGCTAAGAGAAATATAGTCACACTGGGGTATTATTAATCTTATTATTAATCTTCTTTTTCTCTGTATTTCAATTGCTTTATTTCATTGCAAAGGGAAAACTGTCGCCAGCCTTTGGAAGATTGAACTGAATAAAGAATAACTAACTGTGTGCTTCCCTTTGGACCAAAGCACCCGCTAATTAAAGAATATGTACATTTTTAAACGCGGGGCTTAGTACACATGCAGCCACATTCACTGAGACGCAGTTTATACCCTGGAGATTAAAAACACAGCTTAAATCAACAGCCATTTTGTACATTAACATAACCCTTAAAGCCAATCCAACACAATGAGCTCCACAGACCCCAGTCTTCAGTTGTTCAACTGCAGTGAGTCAGTTGCTACCAAATGGAATTTTTCACATTTTTCCCAAATTCAGATTCACTTGTTTCCAATCGACTCGAGGCTAACACATCCTAATTTATGCTTTCATGTAAATAAGGCCGAACGATCTAAGTCATATAAATCAATGCTTCAAACAAATTTGATTATACATTTATTAACTGTAATATTTTCATTTAGGTTTGAGAGAAGAAACAAAAACAAGTCAAAAGCTGAATGACCATGGTAGCTTGCAGGCATCTATTAATAATGGTTTTAAAATTTAGTCTTACTGAACAGCCGAAACGATTTAATTACACGTCAAATTTAAACCTAGAATCTTAACCAATAGGTAGATCCTGGTCATCTTAAGCAAGCTTGATCTTAACAGCAAAAACACGGTCTCAGGAAACAACATTATATGACTGTCTCATGCTTGTGCCTGCAATGTTTTTTTCCTTTTTATAGACCGGACATGACAGATGAGCTCACTGTCGCACTTGTGCACTACAAACTGAATCTCTGGATGAATCCAGATCCAGCATCCAGCCCAGAACTTCCACTGTGCCCACTGTGCTTCTTTATTTCGACCACGATTGCGGATCCTATCATTACAATCATTTCATTCACTCTCCCTCCTCCCTCCTCATCATTATACCTGGCAAATTTAGCTGCATCATTATGCATTTTCAGTGAGTCAGTGGAAAAAAAACATTCATTCCCAAAATGAAACTCACTGGGATTATTATTATTATTATTCTTTTAATCCACAGAGTGAGAAGTTTGGATGGAGTAGGTGGATTTAAGCAGATGGTTTCTCAGATGGTATTCAGGCATTGTTCTTTACCACATTGTGGAGGAAGAACTGAACTGGCTTGTATTCCAACAGTAAAGCAATGAATCTGTTTGACCTAACAGGCCATTCACTAAAAAGTCATTTGGAAAAAGAAATGGAAAACTCACTTTAGCTTACAAGTTCTATTGTATTATTTAGACAGCCGTCTGTTTAAAAGAAAGAGTTTTCAGATTTTTTTTCGGAAGGTTAGCTGGTTAAATCCCCAAGGGAGCCCCTGTATCCGGCTACAATAATGTGGGCACTTACACCAGATGTCAGACAATCTCTGAATACTGTTTCAACAACTCATTCCTGATTTTGTCCAAAAAGTCAAACCAAGAGCTCAATTTTCATAATTCAGAAAACTGGATGTGATGTGGAGGGTTTTGCGTAGCGGCAAATTTCCCACCTACGACATCTGTCTTCATCCCTCAGCCGGGGTACCAGTTGGTAACAGAGGGCAGGGAAGAAGTCACAGGCGATGTCCAGCTATGATTGATGGTGCAATTGGCTACACATTAGGCAAGACTGTTTTGCACGTTGGGGAAAGGCAACCCAGTAACACTCTTTACCTTGAAAAATGACTCCAAATTCTCCACATGCCAAAATACACCGGTACTATTTTAGTGGAAAGCCAAGCTGTAAAAAAATAACGCTAAATTAAAACTGCACAGTATTGAATTGCTGTACGGTGATACGTACCAAACTGATGCTTAGCCAATTTAAACCTGATAAATATGACACGCAAGTACAAAGTACCAGCATTCAGCAGTTGTGCTACGAATCATTAAAATGTAGTATAAACACAAGCTGCTGTCATTAGATACAGTCCAGGTACAAAGAAGAGTGTTTATGGTGCAGCGGAAGGACCAAGTTGGAATACATCCCTTCGCAACTTGCCGAATTATGAGCTGAACACCAAGGCAAGGGGAGATTTGCATTGTTGGGTATTTCCAACATTGTAGACACCTGCCCACTGCATAGGATAACCTGCTGGCACAGCAAGCTCTGAGTCGGGACCTAAACTCTGTGAGAAACTGGCCAATAGCCAGTCCATGCGGAGGCCCTTGACATCATGTGGGCGAGAGCCCCAGAAGTTGTCTTCCCCTTACTTGTTCCATAACGCTTTTCTGATATCAATATCCATGCATTAATCATTCGTCGTGGTGCATTCCTCAGTCTTGTAAAAATCTGGCAGTTTAGTAGACACCCCCCGCAATCATTATACTGTCAGTGAAAAGTGTAGAGGTGGTGAGTGGGTAATGGAGGCACACTCCTTACAGGTGACACAGGATTGGTGAGGTATGCCAGTTTTTGATTGGACTAGCAAGTGGGCGGTCTGAAGAGACGTCCATCAAATCTTGGTTTAAAAACTTTGTTTGGAAAGACACCTCCTCCAAGGACAGTCTCAGACTCAGGACACCACCCACCAAATCCTGCGTGCTGCAGAATCCCGACATGGTATAAAGCATCCCTCCGGGGCAGAGGAGCGGCACCCCCATTGGGTCATCTAAAACGTGCCCCCCCACCTCCTGGGGAGCGAGTCCCTCTTTGCTCACGCAGCAGCTCAGCAAACAGAATTCAGGCAGAGGCTACAGATTTTTACCAGTCCTTAGTCCAACAACCCCTTAACAGCATATATGCCAAGCCCATACTCCCCCTGGCTCACCTTTGTGCAATGGTGAACAAATTTAGATATAGACAGTTTCTGAGAAACACTGATCACCATAACAATATCCACATCAAGTCAAGCAGCGAATGTAGATAGTGAACCACTACACATCCGGATTGAGACTGAACATGAAAAATATATAGCCTTTAGAAATTATAAAGCACTTAAATAAACAGTATGATCTTTTTTTTTTGTACTACAGTCGTGGGAACTTCTTGGTCAATTAGGTCTGGGACATCTCTGTCGGGGGGACAGTGTACAGCATGTGGTGAATAACAGGGCAGTTTTCCATTACAACCTGTAAAATGACCATTTCCAGCCCAAGGATTTGAGGTTCCGTTTTCATTTAAAAAACTTTGTCATCGGTCAGTTAAGACGAATATCAGTTAAAACGAATATAAACCAATGTTCCCCTCAAGGATTTCCTAAAGGTTACCGCATAATTTAAGCTTTACGTTGAAAGAAATTTTACTCAGACAAGGCGATAAACTAGTGAAATCAACACAATATCAATTTACATCATGAGGTATTACCGCAGTCGGGATTTCACGATCGTCCAATACCTTCTTCTTTTTAAAGAACAAACATTTATTATCTCCGAACGAAATAGTTTCGTTACCAATTAAATAATAGTTAAAATTTAAAAGGCTGATATACGACAAGGTTCCTGAGTCTATAACACTGCCTTCCGCAATCCCCACGCTCCATAAATAGACATCATCTATATATTAACCATACGTCTAAACATTTAGAAAATGCATTTTACATATCATACCTAAAATCCAGCTTACAGTGAATTCACACAAATATATAAACAAGTAAACCGCTCAGTCTGCAAATTTTGTTGATATGTATTTCCCTCCGTAATATTCCTACTTTCCGGAGCAGGAAAACATGAATCCTTTCGGGTGTCAAACAAAAGATGGAGAGATGATCGCCTTTACAGTTATAAAGAGTAGGAAGAGCAGGATCCTCCAGGATGTACCGGAGTTGCGCGCTATCTGTCACTCTGCCGCACTTAGATACCGCAGAGCACCGTACAGTAATAGCCACCAAACTGATGATCGGCCAACTTGAACTTGATCAATTTGACAGTTACTTAAAAAACACAACAGCGGCCGAAGAAAGATACATCGGGATGCCCATTAATGGGGAAAATGCACAAAATATACACCGTGCAGCATTTGTTTTACAAATCATTACAACGACGCGTCAGGTGTAAACTCTTAATAATAGTGTTGATGGTGATGATGATGATCACCTTCTCGACATTCATAGCGTGACCTACCTCACTCATTTTTGCGGAGCAGTAACGCGAGGTGTCGACTTTTCCCAGCGCTTGTTATTGCCAATCAGGAATTAACAGTCGTCTTTTTCACAGTGCTTGGCCACAAATGGGGGGAGCTTTATAAAGTATTAAGACCACACTCCTCAATGTCATCACGTTTCCACTAAACCAATAGGAATGCTGTCGGCGCATTTGTCTCACAAGTCACCACCCAGCGCTCTGAAATATTCATAAAGCATGTGAACCTGTTACCATTCAGATCGGAGAGGCTGCACTGTTCCCTTCTGCACAAGGTTCTAGGTCTAAAAAAATCGGGGATACTTTTAGAAGACGGTGAAGCATAAAACAGATTAGGGGGAAAATGCCTAATTATTTATTACCAGTGCTACAAAACCCACAGCATATAAAGTCATCAATAAAAATCATTGTTAAATCTCTTGTCGTAATCCATCTGAAAGCATGATACATTGTTACATTTTTATTTAGATTAAACCTCTTTCGAGGCTGGAGTAACGTGAATAACGATCCCGTACTATTCAAGCGTAATTCATGCACGGTACTAAGACAGCAGTTTTATCATAAAAGCATGATACATTTCTGCATGTGCGTGGGTGTGTGTTTCTGCGCCTACATCAGCGGAGTCTTTTCATGTGATGCTTGATGTAATTTCACCGTCTTTGTGCTAATTATTTTAAGAGCTGAATGCATTTTCTGCGCCGCGTGTAGAATAATTACTTCCAGCCTGTGGAAAAAAGCTAATTCTTCTATTGGCGGTTCACTGTTATTTGTCATTTGCAGACTTCTCCAAAATGAGATAGGAGGTACTTTAAAATATTTATGAGCTTTCCGAGACCGTCTCCAAAACAAGGGGGTGTCTTACATTGCATAAAAAAAGACATCACGTAATATGTTTGAAATAACATATAGTGCATCTGACAATAAATAAAATCAGTAAAATTCCAATATCTAAATCTCTCGGTCCTTTACCTTGGAATTACCTTTATTAACAAGTCAGAATCAGATTGACAGTACCTGTAAATCACACTCGACAGCAACTATCCTCCATATACGTCACTGTAGTAATACTTTGCTTTTGTTAACATTAACCAAGTGTCTAAGAAGAGGATCTTGAAAGTGATGTGTTGGTTGAAATATGAATCCTATCAATCTTCAAACCACTTATCCAGAACATGGACTGGGTGAGTTCGAGACAGGAGACAATGGACTGTGTGAGTCCATTGCAGGACACGCCATCGAGCTCTAAGAATACACTATTAAGCAGTGTGTTGCCCATTAAAGCAGTCAGGTTAGGGGAACATCTTTCACTTGGTAACAGTCGAATCAGCCAATGCCAGGAAGGAATTTGAAGGGGCTTCCCTCTGAACTCATGACACCTGTTAAATCCTAGAGGACTTCAAGCTGGCATTGCAAGTAACGGGCTGATTTTAAGGCCTTCCTTGGGCCTGCCCTCTCGTCCCGTCCCCCAATCCAGAGCCACGCAGCATGGTCGGCATGGGAGAATTCGGCAAGCTGCTCCTCACCTTTATTTACCGTTCTTGGGCCAAGTCTCATTGCCTGTACACCTGCCCCCCCATGTTCGTACACAGCCATGGGACCTGAGAATCAGCTGAGATCAACAGATCTGCAGATCTGTTCCATCAGACTTGGCAGTTTCCTTATGCGGGAGACATTGAAGATGCAGAACAAGTTCCCAAAAAAAAGATTTTCCTTGCATGTCTTATGTGAGCTTCATCATGGGAAAAATTACTTTACTCACATATATAACCCAGCTATATATAAAAATACCCATTTGAGATGTACTTTGAATATTAGTAAATGTTATGCCCTTTCATACATATCATTAACAAGAATTATAAGTAAATGGGCTGTCTTCCATACTGGCTATTTATATTGCATCTTCCATATAAACTAGGGGTGGAGAATCTGACCCATGGAGGGCCGCTGTGGGTGCAGGTTTTTGGGATGACCTCTTAATCAACCAATAACAGTGGGTCCCCAGGACTGGAGTTGTGAACCACTGCTTTATTATTGGCTGATTGAGAGGTCATGCCAAAAACCCGCACCGGCCCTCCGTGGATCAGGTTCCCTACCCCTCATGTAAACTGAGGCAGATGGGCTTCACAGAATGGTGTAGAAGTGTAGGAACTAAACCTAAGGATCGTTCTTTATAGAGATCCATTGCATATTCATGTCAGTATATGTCTTTTTTTGCTGGGGTTGGATGGGAAATGCAGAGAGTATTTGTGTAATCTAATCAGGCTGTTTGAGATCTCACACTGCAGTGCCTGTCACTGTCAGGGCCGCGTCTGGGCTGCCAAAGATCTGTATTGTATATTCACAGGGATGAGATGGAAAGAAGGCCTTCCATTGGCTCTCCAGGTTCACACATATACACTTCTGCATCAATCTCATCTTTAATACAAGAGCTGTGGGAAGCTGCACCAGCTTCAGACCATAAATAGTTGTTATTTATTTATTTTTTTCTCCTGTTATCTCCATCGGCACACACCCCGCACCGGAGCCGTAAATAATTTGCCGGCGAATGCACAACAGGACTTCCTTCTGCACCCCTCGGGAAAGCATAGGTTTGTAATAAATCCAGGAATTAATTTGCGGGAGTAGCTTGTAAGAATGATGCACCACAAATATGTTTTTTTTTCCAGATGTTCCTCTGTTCCGATACTGGGATTGGAAGTCAAGGGACTCAAAGATTACTGTAAACTGTGAAAGGAGTAAAGGCTGGAAGAAAAGAATGATTTACATGGCTGCAATGTTCAAGTAAGAGCAGTGCTACTCTCCAGTTATTTAAAACATTAACTTCAGTTTCATTATATGTGCTTTTACCCTGTGCAATAAAGAATACTAGTGGCCTTTTTGAAGGTAGGTGGTCAAATATTATGTAAGCATTTGGAATTAGAAACAAGCTTAGAAATGCTCAGTACAGAAGAATTGCATTTTTATTCAGGAGGAAGGCTGTGGCGGAATATGTTTGGTTTAGACAGGTTGACTCCTAATCCCAGTTCCCCTTCACATAAAAAAACAGCTTGGATTCGAACCAGGGTCCGTACAATTCGTATGTCGCTGTTTACTGCTCAGTCTTATGCAGAACGCTCATATCCTGTGAGGCATGAAATTGTTATACAATGACGTGCAAATCGGTGCTTCACTGCACACCGGCAGCTGCCCACTGTACAGCACTGACCCACCCTTGCCCCCCACTCCCCCCACTCTGCAAATGCTTTTTTAACTCAAGCTGTGCACAGTGGAGCATGAACCTCCAGTTTCAAGTCCAGGAATCCTAAGCATGTGCAAGACAAGAGCCAAATAGGGAAACAAGAAATTAGGTGAGAGGCACAATTAAGATTTTTTTTTTGTCAGCAGTGACCTGATTTCTGATGTGTGGTGTCACACAAGGCCAGATCTCTAACATTTTTCTTGGTGTTCAGGAAAAAATAAGAAAATCTTGCTCAGAAAAGTAAGTGTTAAGCACATTCTGCATTCTGTTACTGCTGTGTTGCTTGATCGGAAACGTGCGATTTTGATGCGGATTTGCAATGTTTAACCCCCTTATATCGAAGCAGACTTGATGAAGGGCTAAGCTGGGAAACTCACCAAGAGGATCAAAATAGCAACATCACACAGGTTATATTCAATACTTAGCAGCTATCTCTTATTACCATTTGTATCAATTAATTTGGATTGCTTCTGATAACAGCTTAATACACACAGTCAATTTGGCCTTGGCACTTAACCCTCCTTTTAAGTATAGCCTTCAACACGATTCAATAACAATATGAAACAGATGAGAGGGAGATAATATCAGGAGTGCATTACTTTAATGTCTGTCCATCCATCCACCCATTTTCTGTACCTGCTTGCCCTGTTCAAGTTTGCGGGGGGGATGGGTCTGGAACCTATCCTGGAAGCTACAGGCAGGGAACCCATTGCAGGGCATACTCACACACCATTCACTCACACACCATTCACTCACTATTTGATAACTCCAAGTAGCCTCAGTATGCACACAGGGGACATGCAAATTCCACACACATGGAACCCTGACGGAGATTTGAATCCAGGTTCCAGAGGTGTGAGGCATTAGTGCAAACCACTGCACAGCCAGGCCTCTCCGTGCTTTAATAATTGATACATAATTATCACACACACTTTACTTTTTATATGGACAGACACGGCATTAAAAGCCAGGATTATCTTTTGTGATTAACCGCACAGTTGCCGATGATTAGGCTTCTCTCAGCCTCTGATTCGGGCATTTAGATTCAGTAAATTTTGGGTGAGCGCTGTTAAAAAATGCTGGATCGTCATCACCCTTCTCCAGCGATGCGCAGGTGTATTGACCGAGCATTTTCGGCACTCGTTTGTGGGAAATAGAGTGCTATTTTTAAATCCTGCCTGTGGATCACCGCCCTGTGCTGGATCTGGGCCAAAAGTGATTTGAGGACACCCAAAATTCCAGAACAGCCAGACACTTCAAAACAGCTGTACCCACAATCCCATTTTGCTGTCACCTTGACCCTGAGCATAGCTCGAACATCCGTGGCCTACAAATCCCCCTTCCGTTTTATGGGACACCAGCCTCACTTCACACACGTTCAGTCCTGAAATCAGCTGGTTGCTAGTTCACATCCCAACAGACACTGCATCCGGCAGCTGTCAAATCAGGGGAATCCAGGCACACCTCTCCCACGACATCCTAAAGGTTGCAGTGCATGCTGGGAGTTACACCCACACCACCTGAATCTGAAGCTGTTGGCGTCTAGCTGTATGATTATCCTGCTAGCCTGCCCAGCCCCAGGGCAATGCATGTAAGATAAAAAAATTAAAAATGCAGCATCGTAATGGTGCGGCAACAACGTCACGTAGAAGGGGCTCCAGCATCCACCCCTTGTTTTATGGTCCTGACAGGCAGCTCCATTTAATCCAGCGAGAATCCCCCTCAGCCAGCAAGCAAAGACAGCTGCATAATGAAATCTCATGCGGGGAAAAGCCCATCAGCCTCTCTGCCCAGGAGGAGGTGAACAGGGGCTGTTGGTGCTATTTTAAGACCTGCCTAGTTGTCTGTGCCACTTGCTTTCATTATTTTGCTCTCTTTCTTTTAGAATTTAATAGTGCCCAGTCACTCACTTCCATATCCCACCCCTCCTCCCCGCCGCTTCAGCCTGTAGGATTTTTTTTTTGGCAGACGCTCACTGATAAACGCATATCAGCATGTGTACGCCAATTACAGTAACAACCGCTGACCATTAACACTCAGTTCTGTTCAATTCATTCATAGGATGCATGACTGGTTCCAGTATGAGACCCATAAAATCTGCTCCCCGTACGGCAACATTCAGCTTTTCATTTTCACCGCATCGTAAATATTAAAGCACATACGGTACTTTTAAAGAGCTATTTATATAAGCCCATTCAGTTATTTATGTAACTCTTCAGATCCGTCATCCGATTGCATAACGTGTTGTAAATTCAGCTTTTACTTCGCAATTGTTTCCAGGCCTAATACTCATTAGTAATTTAGTGTGTTTTTAAATATTAATGCGACTTGTATAATTAAACAAGTCTGTCTTTCGCCTGGCCAGGAGTCTGCATGAATGTGTGTTTAATTTCCCAACATTGTGCCCAGAGGAAATTGGTTGCGCAGTGCAAATACTCTTCAGTTTGGTGATCGGGGAGGCCTCTCTCTGGAATTACTGCTGTCGATGCTGCTCATTACCAGATTATGTGATTATGATATTAATAACTGTTTTATGACTTGCAGTTATAAAACATACCATTTATGCTTGGATTAAAGATGCACTCATAGTGATCATTCTCTTCTGGTGTCAGATCATCAAAAACAAACTTTGTAACACTGTGCATAGTATTCTGCGTTTATGGCGAAATGGTGCCCCGCTTTTTACTCCGACCAAAGAACAGCAGCCGCCCATAACTACTTCACTGCCACTGTATGGATAGTTGGCCAGGACACAGCCTCAGACCATTGCCCAGATCTAGGCACAGCTGGAGATGACTCATCACAGCAGCTGCCAGTGGACTCCCAGCATCAGTGGCCTCTTTGAAACACCTACCTCGATCACGCCAGGTCGTCAAACTGAACATTACTGTTGACCTGACAAATGTCCAGTTAAAATTCCTTTTTTCTTGATGGTATCCAGCTTACCTTATTCCTTTAAAGATGACCCAAAGCCATTCATCCTCGTCTCCCTCTTCTCAGTTTTAGTCAGGACACCGACGGTCTTCTCCAGTAACCCCGGGAACCCCTCGTCACCTCACCTGACCCCCACCCTTAAACCCCTTTTCCCTCCAACTCTTCTCCTGTCCCCGACTTCACCCATTCTTTATCCATTCAATAAAAACTGCCTCTTCTGGGATTCTACTCATCCACCCGGTGTATGATTCCATTTACACCTCAACTACAGCATACATATTTACTACAATTTAGCTTGTGTTTTGAGCACCCATGAATATAACATGTTACCTAGGAAAAAAAACTATGCCGACAGCTTACCAGCGCATGCACACAGCAACTCAAAGCTCTAATACGTTCCAAAAGCACGGCTCCATCTGTCAGCATCTATAAATGACACTTCCGTGCCTTGAGAACAGAAGCTGAGGCTTTCATACTGAGACGCAATGGGGGATGAGGGGAACGTCATCTGGAATGGCAGCTTTCTGACACCCAAGCACGACACCGCGGCTCCGCAAATCGTGCAGCGACCGTCTCCTGGGTTTCGCACGGGAAAATCGGATTCTTGGCAAATAGGATGGAATCGTGCTCCAAAAAGTACAGTTCATCAGGTGCAGTGTCCTTGTGGGGGTTTCCGTGTCGGTGGAAGCTTGAGGCGACCAACAGGAACACGTGGAATATTTATAGAACTTGCCCAAAAGGACCTTAGATGACCTTCCATGATACGCACAGATTAAGTATTAGTTATGCTCCACAGACTGCGACTGACTATATCATGAGAGTATACATACAGCACTGTTGTCTTTTGACCGTGGTCTGCATGAAAGATAATAGTGATAAATACAAAATTATGGTCTGTCATCTAGATCAGGAGAATTCTGGGTGAAAATTACACCTGCTGTATTACATGGTTCTGCTTGCCGACGGATTGGCAGGTTGTTCCCCTACTTTGTGCCCTGTACTACTTGTGATAGACTCGGGGTTCCCTGTGACCCATACTGGATAAACTCTTGGAGAATGGATGGATGGATGGTGTGTCTGGGTGATGGGGGACATTCCCTTTATTATGGTAGAACCAAGATGTACCTTACCTTCCCCTGGTGGTCCATGATCAATACCAATTGTATTAGACGTAGAAACCCACCAAGTCTATCTGCTCTGTCAGCATTAGTATATGGATCGGAGTATGCAAGGCTATTGGCTTGAGTGCTGCTGCCTCAAGCAGCTCCCCTTCATTCACAGCATCCCGGCATCTCGTGTTTACTGCGTGATTAACAGCAGCTTCCTTGCTGACTGATTTTGCCGGTCGGGGTCAGTGGAGCGTGACGGGTCCCGGCTTTGACTCGCAGTCAGAAGGATGTAAGATTGGTCCCTGAATCCAGAGTCCGATGGGAGACGCAGCATTAGCTGACAGATTTGCTACTGAAAGAGATCCGAGAGGCAGACCGGGAAAAACTGCTCATGGTTGGGTGGGATGATCAAACGAGGGATCACAATTTTGCGTAACTCTGACATTGCTAATGTGACAGGTCAAAGGATTGGGTATTGTTACTCATACGAAGGTGCAAGTACTCTAGGGTTTATTGGTCGGATGGCTTTCAGATTGGGAGGGGGGGGAGCCAGGTGATGCCGTATAAGAGCGTGGGAGAATTAGCTCAGCTGATACATTTTGCTGACGTGTACATGGTACCGGGAAGTTCAGTTTTCATACTGGTGGCGTGTTTGTGCAGCTGCTTAAGGCAGCGTGGGCAAAGGCAACTTGTCCGTCATTAAGCACCTCCAGTTTGTGCCACATTGGGGGTAAATCGGTCGCTGTGCGCCTCCGTTTTGCGGTAACGTTGTTTGCCGAGGTAGGCCGCTTATTGCATCCCGCAAGCCCTGGCTGGGTTGCAGGCCTAATTTAATCCTGGTCTCTGGCCTGCTGTTCTCCTCCTAGTGAGCAGGCCTGTGAAGCTTGCAGTGTCCCCTCCCCTCTGCTTTCAGGGCAGTGGTGTCAGCGTGTTGGTGGGTATGCGTGAGCGTATCCTGCCATTAATTGCATACTCGGGTATGTAATGTTATTTTCTCTTGTGTTTCGTTTCGCAGGTTTGGCTGCATGTGGCAGCAGGACTGATTGCTGCTCCCTTGGTTTCCGTCTTACAATCCCAGGCGATTCTGCTGCTTTGTCTACAGTGAAGTTTCGTCTCTTCGTTTGACGGCCCTTCCGAAGGTGCAACTGGGAGGATCGCGATCATTTACATTGCCCCTTCTGTCGTGTGATGGCAGTGGGGCAGTTTCTCTTTTGTTTAATTAATGTGTTTTGTTTCATTGTACCGGAGCAGCGGGGTTGCAGCGGGCGGGAGGCTGAGTTGTAGGAGGTGGAGGGTTTTTTGTGCTGCACTGGTTTCCGCTAGCGGTGTGTTCACGAGTGGCGTGTCGCGTCTGGAAGGTGCCCTCTTTGCCATCAGCCGCAGTGAGACCCAGTGCTGCTCCCCAGTGCTCCTTGTTCATTTTTACTTTAATGGCCTAAGTGGCTTTTAATGTATTTTATGTTTGTTTTAACCTGCCCTGTTATATTGTTGAATAAACTTCTGTATTTTTACGTGGAAAAATCACATCTCTGGTGTAATGAACTTGTGTGGTCTTATTGAAATTGCCTTTATGGAAGGTATCCCATGTGGTTGTCGAATCAACACATTCTGTTTTAGTCTTTTCTTATTCATTAAACCTCAATCGCAGGCTGTAAAACAAGGGTCACAGGATTAAGAAACACACTAAAGGGCTCAACTACTAGACCAGTGTTTCCCAACCTGTCCAAAATGTGGACTGTCTGGTAGGGAGCTGAGAGGGAGTAAACACATGGACAGCCTGGGGGTCCATGGACGGCCTGGGGGTCCCGGTGAGGAAACACTGCAACGACCATTTTCCTTTTCATTTCTGCCAAAGAGCCTCTGAGACGGCTTATCGGGATGCATTTAAAGAAACACCACCATACACAACAGGCAGAAAATATTGGTAAGTTTCACAGCCCAAAATCTTGTGCTTTTATTTGCGTAGTATGACGCCAGCCAAGCTTTGTGTGGCTTCACACTTAACAAGCTAGTGTCCTAGTGCACGCAGCACCAGCCACCTCCGTTCACTTTAATACAGTAACCCCTTCACGTTCGTGCATTAGACATTCACAGTTTTGGTTGTTTGCACGACGGCCATAGACAATTAAATGCAAATATTTTTAGAGCTTTCCGCAGATTACACTCAAGACAAAAACAATACTGAAAGTCATAAATAAACAAATATGGCACGCATCTTTGTCGACTGGCCTCACTCATATTATCATCATCTTCATATTATCATCATCTTTGTAACCATGTAATTTTTTGTTTCTCACAGTGTCTTTTAAACTTTTCTGTGCCGTTAATTTTGAATTTTTAATAATTATTAAATAATTTAATAATCCCAGTGTATACAATAGTAACTTTGTACATAGAAGAGCAGAACTTAGAGGGTTCGTATTTTATATAAAAAGGCCTTGAATGAAAATGACAATGTAATTTGACACGCAAAGTTTACAGTACTGTTTGCTTAGAAATTGGTAATAAATTGGCTTTTACGTTATCGTTCATGCTAGCAGGCTGTTTTGGATTGAGGTTGGGGGGGGGGGGGGCAAGAGTTATTTGCGAACTTTCTCCTTTGCAGGAGCCTCTACCCTTAACCCCTGTGAATATGAAGGGATTCATTTACTTCACTGTGATAATATTCTTTCAGTAAATCTTTCATGTCCATGTTTCATTTTATAATAGAAATAGCCAGTAAGGCCACATACTGTCCTATAGGGGATCAGGCATGAGCATCAGCTCAATTAGGCCAATTATGCTCAGATGTGTCCAACTGCAGGGTATTTAAAGGGCGCAACATCTGGAAAGACCTGGTCAGCACCTGGTAGGATATCTTGGTTTAAAGAAGGTTCAGAACAAGGCAAGTCAATGTTTAATTACTGCTCAGGCTGAAGAGCTTGCAATCAAGAAATCGATTCAAATGCTTTCTTGATGGTTGCTTCAAGCAGCCTCTTATGAGGTGTGGAATTCCAGAGAGACGAAAAACTGAAAACAGAACTTTAAAAGCTTCAGAGTTAGAGGCAACATTACTGATGGTCTATCAATATTCAATAGAAAAGACCTGGTGATTAATTCTCCACACCTATCGTCCTGACAGTGGACTATATTGGAAAAAAGGGTAAGTCTATTTTGTCCTAACAACAGAAGATAATTTATCATTTAAGGGTTTACCTTCTGCCTTATGATTTTACATTATCTAGGGGCATAGCCAGACCATCTGAGTTTACTGAGGTACCAATGGGGTAATATTTTCCCAACTGGGCGGGGGGTGCAACCCCTTGGTATATTTTGTATATTTTGCCAACTGGGGGTGAGGGGGCGGTGTACATTTTGCTAATTGCGAGCATTTTCCATTAATCATTTCGTGATCAAGTTGAAGACACGCCACAATCAACAATCGACTGATTTACTTCCTTGCACCTTGAGGAGGCTTGATATGGAAAGAAGGATATTGAGTTTCTTGCTCAAAGGGAACAGAACTGACTGCAATGGAAACTGTGATACCCTTGATACAAGCATTTTAATGCATCACGCTACATAATTATTTGTGTGTAACAGAGCAACAATGATTAACTTCACTAAGAGTCACTCTCAAAGGCTTTACTCTCTGCTGACCTTATACCACACGCATCTGTGACTTTTACTGCCGCGTGGCTGTCTTTGTTTACAGTATGTGCCAGAAAGCTGTGATGCCGTATCGATTTATGGCTCATAAACTTCATGTTTACTCACATCTGAAATTCAGAAATTCCCGCTGGCTAACGGCAATGTTCCTCAGAGCCACCGACGCCTTTATTGGCAGTCGTGGTGTTTGGCATTTGTTCGTCTTAAATCATATTGTCAGCAATTGTTGTATGTCAGCTTTGAGCATTATATAATTTAAACAATTCAATATTGACGTCTGTTTGTCTCATGGTATCTGAGTTATATATATCTGTATATATATATCAGGAACTATTGCTGCGGGGGAAAAAAAACATCAAAAAAGCAATGAATTACAAAGCTGGACATTTTTTTACTTACATAACCAGAGAATATTTTTGTGCTATAATATTACATTCCACACTACTCTTTATGTTAGTTAAGAATAAAGAAATGAAAATATTTACAATCATTAGATTGGTAAAATAATAAATATTTCTCATCATTGACCTTGTAAAGCAATTAATGTAACATAAAAATGCTTCTGACAGTTTCACTCAGCTAAGAATCCTTGAAATAACTAGGATGCCAAAAAAATCATATGTAATCATACATATCATACAGTAACAAGTCTGGGAAAATACTGCATGTTTTCTGTATATGCAAATTTCAAATTTATCTGCCATTTCCCCCAAAGTTCAGGGCTTAGGGATAATGTGTAAAAACATTAAGCGTAATGACTTAAAGCGTAACTATGAAATCTGAGGTCAGAGCCCTGAGCTATGCAGAGTGTATTATTTACAAACTCACAGCTTTCGGGTTACTTAGCAGAACTTTAAAAGACTTCCTTCAGTACAGAGCTGTGTTTAGAAAACCTTAAGTGCCACTACGGTCACCAAGGTAGTGTCCAGGAGGGGGGTTAGCTGTTGTACCCTTGAGAAGGGCATGTAAATTACCCTAAAATGCTCCAGTAATATAACATAATATAACAGCAGCATAAATTAAGGGGTGTTTTCAAATGCAGTTCTGCGAAGAATAACAAACTTGGATGATGAGTGTTTGAAGTCATATACGCAACGTTCAAAGCCACTGGAGTTTATTTTTATGAAAACATTATCTCAGGGGCTGGGCCGTACAGTGGCTTCACACATTCTGTCTGTGTGATGATTTCCCAAATCCTACTCAGCTTAGAGAACACCAACCCAACTCTCTTTAATCTATTATTGTATTATTCCAACTGCACTACATCCCCCCTTCCACGTCTACAGGATATGTTTCAATCTCACTTTCACCATATCCACTCCCAAGTGCCCCCCCACCCCACACACAGTAAGAAACAAACAAGCAAATAAACATTGGGTAAAATGGTGCCTCAAAACTGCCTTTAGTGCGAGAATGTGCCCTGTGATGGATTGGGATATGTTTCAGATTACTGTGACTCTTTTTTTTTTATTTACAAATCAGTTTAAATGACCGTGGATTAAAAAAACACTGTTCCAGAATTAAGCAGCTTGAAGAATTCTCTGTGACAATATCATTGGCCTGAACATTTAAAATACACCAGTTAGGGAAGCCGGTCAGAAGCCAGCGTATCCCCTTCAGAAAGCCTTTGCGGAGAAGAATATGCCTGGGTGGCTGGCACTAGAAAATGAATTGCAACATCCATAATGCCTTGTGGTCAGGCAATCACTTTGCTCTCAGCTTTCTGTCACTCGGAAAGTACTGTAAATCAGTTACAGCTTGCTTTAAGTAACAGTAATAATTATAATGCTGGTAATGGGACCCCTCCATGCACTTGAACTCGAACCAGTAGGTGTGGACTAGGACTACAGTTGTAACCCAGTTGTATTCATATGACTTAGAAAACACCCAAACTGTCTGCATCATTAGTAGCTAAATCTGGACTACAGCATGATTTGCACCTGTACTTTACACAAATCGCAATATCTGTCACTCGTTTCCACTGCACAATTACACGGCTGTTGTCGTTTATTTGTAAACTGTTGGTTGTACTTTGTACTGCACGTGGGTGAATGAGTGATTACTGAGCAATACGAGTAGTCATTGGGTGAATGAGTAATTTGTTTTAAAAAATGGAATCTTTTGTGTTGTACTATAATAATAATAGCATCATAAGTCTTAAGTTGTTTTCTCCTATCCCATCTAGCTCTCCATAAGACACATCTATAGAATGAGAGCAAGCCTGGGGGGTGGGGGGCTCAAAGCTGCCCATTGTCCAGTGATCCTGGAGCAAATGGGGGTTATGGGCCATGCTGAAGAGCTCAGCACTGGCATCACCCCACTGGGCATAGGATTCCAATCACGGGCACACAGCACTAAGCTATAGAGGAACACACTGCCACCCATTATACTGTATATATAGCATTGCTAGATTTCTCTTTCCTATATAGATTGGTTTACTGAAATCAACTTGTAAAAAACAAAGACAATTGGCATTTAAAAATAGATATTAAAACCATAAAAGCCAATCCACTGTGTCCTGCAGTTAAAAATTAGTGTATTACAAATTAGAAAGTATGTCCTCATGCACATGTAAAAGTTTCTGTTCAGCCCTTGAATTTTCCCAGTGGTTTCAGTGACTCACCAGTCACAGTGTCAATCACAGCCCAGCTGCCTGCGACATCTTAATTGAAGCCATTTTCAGCAATGCTGCCTTCGCTCTTATCCGGTCTTTGCCACTCAGATGTAGAGGGGAGAATAGCATGTAGGGAACTGAACTGAGTCGTCTTTTTTTTATTTAGCGTCTGAGCCTGCAGAGCCAGTGAATTAAAAAAATATATAAAGCAGCTGGCAGAATGTGTCCCCTATCTCTGAAACAACCCTGAGAAACCAGAGTAGCAAACTGCCACTTTGCCTGACATGACAGTCACCGAGAATAAATGGTAACACTCATATCCTACCTGCCAACCAGCTGGCGATTAATAGATGGTGGCTGCCCGACCAGGTCCACCTTTGCTATTACCGGGTGGAATGAGGATGAGGAGGGGAACTATTCACTGCTACTATATTTTTGATGTCAGTGCTCTTGAATCAAGTGTGAGATCTCGCTGCATCGCTGACTATATGACTTGCACCTGCATGAAATTATTTCCTGGAAAACTGCATGTAGTTTTCTGAGGAAGAAGCTCTGGATCACAAAGTAGATCAAAACATTCAGGAAGAATTCTTTCCTGATGGACAACGAGGTGGTTAAGTCCATGTGGAGGCATTTGAAGAGGAAGATGGAGAGAAGAGGGATTATAGGGAGAGGACTGAATGTAAGGTGGAGAATGACTTCCAGGTGGAAGTGTGGAACGGAGTGAGGAAGATCACTGCCTTTGGCAACTTGGATGTCCCAGGTGAAGTCAGGAACTAGGAAATGGAGGAGTTGTTCTATAGCAGATCTGACACAGCCATCCTCAACTAAGAAGCTGGGTTCATCGTACCAAAAAAGTTTTGGTCAAACCGCTTCCATACACAGTCCAAGTTGAGCCTCTAGTTTCATTTTCTAATGCCATCCTTTGTCTGTTCATCTCTTTTGCTCAGATCAGAAGAAAGTTAGGATGGATATGCCTGAGTGAGGCAGCAGGGCCTAATGGCATCAGTCCCAGATTGTTTAGAACCTCTACATTCCAGGGGGAGATGTTCTACAAACATTTAAGTTGTCCCTATGATTGAGGAAAATCTCATACTAGCCCTAGAGGGTGTCCATGATGACTAAGATCCACTGACACTGGCCTATGATATAACGGAAAAAACTGAATATAAAATGGTTAGTCCTGCAGCATCTCAAACCACTCATTAACAACTTTCTCGACCCAGTACAGTTTGCACACCAAGCACACTGGCACATCCTGTACCAGTTTCGCAGAGCAAACTTGTAGCTGTCATGAGGAACACCATGTGTCTTTAGCACTATTTAAACTTCCCTGAATGTGATGAAGATTGAGGATGCTGTGGTGGACTCATCCACCTCAAGTACCTGCATATCTAATATGGTACTAAGCAACTTAGGTATGCCCCAAGGAACAGTACTGTGACCAGTCCTGTTTAATCTTTATACCACAGACTTCAAGTAAAACTCCAGCTCATGCCATCTTCATAAAGTTCTCTTATGATTATGCGAATGTGGGGTGCATCGTTGAAGAAACAGGAGTACAGAAGTCTGGTAGAGAGACTTTCTCTTGTAAGAGGCATCCTGTAGGAAAAACCACCTACAGCTCAATGTCAGATCAACAAAGGAGCTGGTGGTGGAATTCAGGAGGAACAGACTGTTGTCTCCTTCCTCAGAGAAAGTAAAGATGCCACAGTGCTATAAGCCCCTTGTTATTTACATCAGTGACAGGCTGGACTGGTAGGATAACATGGAGGGAGAATACAGGAATGCAGGGTAGGCTGTTTTTCTTCGCTGTGTGCGGCAAAATGTTTTACCTGTGCATCACATGGGTGTTTTATACTGTTTTATACTATTCGCTTGGGGGGGGGGGTATCATGGTGAGTGAAGCTGGTAGGATGAAGCAACTTTGAAACAAGCTAGTTCAGTGATAAGGCTGAGTATGAACTCCTCAGTGGAGGCGGTGGGGGAGAGAAGAGTGGCATCCACCCCGCACTCCATGCAGATCCAAGAGGCCCATCTCCTAAAAAGACCTGGTTCAGTTGAGGAGGAGCACCTTCATTCACAGGCTCATCTTCCCGACATGGGTGATTTGGCACTCCGACACTCTTTTCTGCCATTCGTTTGTTCAATTCTTCCCGTTTCCATGTTCCAAATCCTACTCAGCTCAGAGAACACCAACCCAACTCTCTTTAATCTATTATTGTATTATTCCAACCGCACTACATCCCCCCTTCCATGTCTACAGAACATGTTTCAATCTCACTTTCACCATATCCACTGCGCTATATACATTATTGTTATTTATTCGTTTGTTTATTTGTTTTTGGGGGAGGGCTATTATTCTAGGAGTTATTTATTTTCGTGATGCTACTGAACAACAAAACATTTCCCACGGGGGATCAATAAAGTATGAAGTTCTCTCTTATCTTATTTTAAAACAAGGACTTTCTATATCGAAGCTTAGTACAGATTTTTTTTCCCCTCCCCAGTAACCAGCATGCACCATTCAATCAACTATCAGTAGATGCTCTTCTTTATACGCTAATTTGCTGCCCCCTCATAGCTCACACCTCCCCCCAACAACTGTATCCATCTATGACAGATGGGCAGATGCCCTTAACTGAGGTCATATGCTAATCTGTGTGAAAATCAGTTCTGTGCTAATTGGCTTAGAACCAACCAAAAAAAAATAAGAATGAGAGAGAATGGGCACAAAGAGGCAAACCTCTTGACCCTCAATACAGACTCCCTTAGTCAATACTGAAATTCCTGCTACTTGTTAAACCTAGAAGCTCAAACTATGGGTTAGCCTGGAAGGTGATTCTTCTTCAGACCGTCGGCTCAGGAGCAAAACTAATAGCCATGGTGACAGGATTTTAGTGGGTTAGAGAATCTCTGCTGACAAAAGACAACTCCAGTGCCGGCTGGCTGTAAGTGCTCGAGAATGTACTGTTCAGTAATCTGTACTTTTCCTGCATGGTGCTCTGTGGCCTGCAGTCTAAGGAAAGATTCTTAGAGTGAACGTGGTGACATCATAAAGATGATTCATAGAGTAAACATGGTGACATCATAAAGATGATTCATAGAGTAAACATGGTGACATCATAAAGGTGATTTACAGAGTAAACGTGGTGACATCTTTCTTTCTTTGTCTCATACAGCATTAAACCACATAAAATAAATACTTTGGCACAACATCAAGGCCTAGGTTAGCTTTCACAAACCAGTATATTATTAAATAGGTTTTCAATAGACCTGGGGGTTAAAAGATACAAATTAAAGGAGTTTGAGCCAATCAGTTCCTCTAGAGTGCAAATATTAATCTCAACATCATTTGGGACTATAACCCTAACCATAATCCTAACCCTAACCCAACTGTAGGCTAATGTAAATGTTTTAAGCACGTTTAAGGTAGGCTAGGCTAGGCTATGATGTTTATTAGGTTAGGTGTACTGTCTTAAAATGTATTTTTTCCTTATGATATTTTCTCCTTCCAAAACCTCGTTTTTTGCCTTACGTAACCCCATCATAACTTAGGGAGAGGCTGTGTTTTGAAAAGCGAATGGCACACGACAGAGAGTCATTCTACAAATTGCAATATTAGGAAATTCTTATATCAGGTTCTGAACACCTAACATTTTTTCAATTATTATGACAGTAAGGGAGAAAGACGTTTGTCCTAAGAACAACTCTACATAAGAAATGAACCAGGGGATATTTGAGACTATAGACTGTATAATGATCCCCCTGGCTCTGTGTGAAAAGAAGCGCAGATTCTGAATTTCATAGAGAGAGACCCGTCCTTTTCATATTCCCGATCATTAAACCGGGCTAGCCGGCAGACATGTAGGAGATGATAAAGGTGCAGGGGCGTAGAATCCGTGGAGCATAATTCAATTTGTTCAGTCATGCACCATTTCAAACACCATCATTCAAGAATGGAATAAGAAGAAGGGTGCTATGTGTTAAGGTTCCTCCCTGCACCATGGCAAAAAGGTCACTGCGATATTCATTCCCATGAGCATGCACCCTAGGGGGGGGCGACTTCTTTAATGCCAGTGTACCTCGGGATACCCAAAGGAAATTCCATTATGCTGAGATAATATTGAGGATAAATAGCTGAATGAAATCTGCCTTGGAACACTGAGAAGAAACAGCCAAATGCCGAGATTTTGGCCCATGACGTTGAGGCACAACGTGGGGAACGGCGCATATCCCCCCCACTCATCACGCATTTTTGCGCCAGCTTTTGACTTTTTTTGCTCTCCAGCTAGTCTTTCCATCTGTCCAGAGCAGGAGGACACAACAGCTTGTTCTCAGTGACTCTCCCATCTTCCTTCTGACAGTGTTTTGAAAAATCGGTTCAGTTTACTAGCCCTAATTCTGTTAATAGCCTCGCACTGTGGTCTTCCCCCAAATGCCTGGAGTAGCTCACTGCAGGTACAGTGCGGGTGGGGGGGGAGGGATTGAGCTCCAGAGCCCTCCATCATTGGCTGCCATGATAATTTATTCATTACCATTGCTCCGTAGGGGGTCAAACAAAGAGCGGCTGTATCACTGGTGACACCAAGAGAGGTTCACTGAAGTTCAGCCATTATGTCCGTTCACATGAATAAACATCAGATTAGCTCTGTGCTCTTAGCTCTTGCGTTTTGATATCTTTTAATCATCAGATAAGAGCAGCACTGGTGATCTTGCCATTTTTTCGACATGGGCTGGTGGTGCCAAGCAGAATTTTTGGGGGAGATCTTGACAGAAAAGCTGTTATTGTATTGGCAGTTTAGTTTAATTTCTGTCTACAAACGGAATTGTCTGGTCATGCATATGTAAATGCAAGCTTCTGCTGTCGCTGTGTTGCTTCACTACACTTCATTAGCTAACGCGTGTGAAACACACAGGAAGCAGTAACAAGCCACAGGAGTGGGTAAGGAAAGCCTCCAGAGAGCTATTACCGCCGGCCCTCTTTATTTTTACATCCGGAAACGAATACACAAACAAATGCTAATTACCGATCCAGATACAGACAGCCGGGGAGTTTGAACCCAGAAACCCGCTTCCACTGCTTAGCTAGTTTTTAATTGTGGAACATCCGATGATGCCTCGGAAATCCCCGGAGACATGGGACCTGCCAACCTAAGAGAGCAACTGCTCAATTCCTGTCCCATAAAGGGATATGTATTATTTTCCATGTAAGTCATTGGGGAATGACTAGAAGCTCACGTAGGAGGACTGGTGCTGGAGACAGAGCAAGGCCAGAAGGAGACGAGGCCGTGGAGCCAGGAAAAGGCCCGCCCACCTCAGCGCACAATGAAACGCCAGACCCCCGCAGCCTCTGGTAAAGGTTGGGGAGGCTGAGAGAACTGGTCATGTAACAGGCCTCTACAGTCGCAGAATCTTTGTCTGGCCCACCAGGGGTGCTGTGTAACTTATTTAATACGCGCCACATTGAAGGCGGTCATGTGACCTGAAGCACAGACAAAGGAAGAGCAATACTGCCAGTTCGAGTAACTCTATACTCTCACTTTAGTAGTATTATTGGTTTCCCTTTACTGTATCATTATCATCTATTATTATAAACGAACAAACCGTTAAACACATGGGGGACATATTTATGGTCTTATATAAATACCTTGTCACCATCAACACTTTATGTTTTCAATTAACTATTTAATGCTGTTTATAGTATGGATATAAAAGAGAATATACAGCATTCTCGCATTCAAGACACTCAGAATTCATGATTTGGATTTTTACCCAAAGCTCCTCTGCAGTGCCAAATGATTCAAATGCTAAAACATCTTTAAAAAGCATTGCGGTGCTGAAACAGGTGCAGGTGACCTTTTCTGCCACATACAAAATTGCGAGGGACCCAAAATGGCTCTTTCAAATGGCATACATGTGAATATTTAAGACCTCAGAGTTGCAACATCATTACATTTTCAGGACCATGCATAGTTTTCTGGGTTTTTTTTTTGTTAATCTTATTTTCTAGAGAGGTGGAAAAGTAGCAGAGCATATGAATAATAACCCCCATGCTTTCTGGCCTGGCCCCTAGAGCACCTGGGATCCTCCGCAGTCATCTGTAGAGATGTGCCATCGCATTGAGTACATTAGCTGAACTGCGCATTCTATGCGAGCTACACCACAGTGCATGTTCTGCAGGGCTGCAGGGCATTTCCCCTTCCTACCCCCCAGCTGTCTTTACGCTCTGTTGCAGTAATTAATACCCGAGACCTGAGTCATCAAGGAAATTAGAAAGTGGCATCTTTCAACAACGCAGTAAAAAAATTTGCTGACGTTAATTCATATAAGAAAATGGGATCACCATAAATTACTTGTATGGTGGGCAGACTTTTATTAATAACTAATCACTTTTTCAGTATTAAAAAATGAAAATGTGTCATCCTTTAACCATGATTTTGTAATTGCCATTCTTCAATATGTATCATTCTTTTCAATCATAACCATCCATGTAACGTTATTTGTTATATTGTATCCAAAGTCATTGGTCATTTTAACTGAATTCTTCCATTATAAGCATATTAATGGGGACTGTAATATTGGGAAATTATGTCTCATCATCCAGTTTGAATTTGTATCAGTTATTTTGCCTTAATTCTATGGGGGTGATTGGTGCTGATTATAAACAAATATGAGCAGGACACTCACTCAAAGCAATGCATCTCCATCAAGAGATGGTTTGAGGAGTAACATCAATTATTGACAACAGACGTGGGGAACATTTATAATTGATGTCCCCAGCACTGCTCCCTGCCAATAGTTAACCTTATCATTCAACAACATACGCTGGAAATGTATGAAGAAACCTGCGTTTCATTTTTCTTTCTGTGTTTTCTGTCGTTGAGGAATTCCAAGGCCCACCTGGGTTCTTGAGGCTATACCAGGACATATCCCAACAGGACCTCCTCGTATTCATATCGATCATTTTCCAAGGAGTACCACCTATCGCTCACAATGGAGCCATTAGTGGATTACCCATGCGAACCGTGATTTTAATCTGAATTAGGAATTCGGCATTCCATCAGCGTCCGGGAAGTGTGGACGGGGGGAATCCAGCAGGCTTGCATAGGTTCACTGCCTTACAATTTCCCTTTCAGCTTAAACCGAATATGAATGGTATAAATTATTTGCCTTTCAGGGTGACCGTAAAAAGATAATAATCTTCAGATTTGCCATCTAAATTATTCTGACCTTCAGCTGAATATGCAGCTCATCAGAGAGGAAAAGCACAATCTTGCACGTTGTAATTTAGGATATTGCGGCCACAATTTACATATCACAGCCGCTTTTTTCAGTATGTATCAAATACCAGCATTCTGATAGGTGATTTGTGGACTTCAAAAGCTTGGTTGGTCTGTTTTATCTTTCATGTCCACCTGTGCTACTTCCAGGCATGACCAGTCTTTCTAAACTCAAAACCACAATGGCCAACAGCACTGTTTGTTCATGTGATCGAAGCAAAACGACACTCCATCCATCTTAAAACTGCTCAGCCCAATTCGAGTCACCTGGAGCTGAGGCACCATAGGGCACGAGGTCGGGCTGCAGCCTGGATAGACTTCCACCCCATTGCAAGGCATACTCACACAATCATAAACTGGGCAATTTTAAGACACCGGTTAGCCAGACTGCATGCCCATGGACGTCAGGAGATAACATGTGCATTATGGAGAGAACATGCAAACTCCACGCTCACAGAGGCAGTACTCGAGACCCCAGCCCAGAAGAGTCATGCATCAATGCTGTCATGAAATGCTTTAGAGTGACCCTACAGTTTATGCTTTAAAATAATTAACTCCGGTAACACTTTCTATGAACTCCATGTCTATGAGAATCTATGAACACATTCATAACATACTACAATTAATTCATAAATCATTATAAACATGGCTATAATGCGTTATAGATACCTTTGTAATGCCCTACAAAGCATCCTTAATATTTATACTGACCATTATGATGCATATTATGGATGCTTTGTAATGGATTATGAAGGCAGCTGCAATGCATTATAGATGAAAGCTTCACTGAAACTTGTGGAGTGTTATAATCAACACTATAATGCTTTATGCTTTTTATACAGATTTATAGCCATGTTTATAATGCTTCATGAGTGCTTCATAGACATGATATACATAGAAAGTGTTACTTTAACTCCTCTGTTAGCGACATGTTTTTTTTTCTTCTCACACTAGAGCCCAGAAATAACTGAACTAAGATCTGTTAATAATCACTACTATTCCCTTCTACATTAGTGCTATTGAGTGAATAGGCACAGAGGATCCACTTATCGATTAACTAATCCATTTAGTTCCTGCCCCAGATTGTGACATAGCTATTCCCTTTAATCAGATTGAAAAGGCATAAAAAGTGACGCGGGAACACAAACTTCCTACCCAGCTAGCTTGGTTATGTGTTTTAAGGTCTACAAGTTCTTGGTTTGCATGCAGCAGGTAAAGCTGCGTGTCACTTGACCAGACCATATTCCAAAAAATTGTGGGGGTGGGTTATTCCAGTGCTAATGGGTTACTTTGAAATGGTACACTCTGTTTACTGCCGGCATGTTCCATTTGTGTAATTCATGTGTGCTGTAAGTGATGAATAAGGTATTAAAAACGTCATTTAAAAAATATAAAAAGAAAATGAGAGCAGAAAGATTGGACTGCCCTAGGCATGTATGTGAGTGAACGCTGTGTGAGTGAATGGGGTGTGAGTGAATGAGTGTGAATGAATGATGTGTGAGTGACGGCATGTGAGTGAATGGTGTGTGAGTGAATGAGTGAGTGAATGATGTGTGAGTGAACGGCATGTGAGTGAATGGTATGTGAGTGAATGAGTGTGAGTGATCGGCATGTGAGTGAATGAGTGTGTGAGTGAATGAGTGTGAGTGAATGGTGTGTGAGTGAATGAGTGTGTGAGTGTGCCCTGTGATGTCCTGGAGCCCCAATGACCCTAAATAGGCTAAGCAGTTTCAGAAAATGGATGGATGGATAGATGGATGGATGGAAAGAATAAGATGACACATTTTACATAGATCTTAAGTTGAAAGCTTGTCTTTGTCTTCACTGGCACATTTTAGTCTATATTGATTATTTTAAATGAGTAGAAGTATGGATTTGGATTTCTTTCAAGATATACACTAGGAATCCCCAACTATTTTTCCCAAGGGCCAAATTCCATCAGCAACACAAAGGCAAAGTCCACCGCATCCAAAAAAAGGCCAACAGTGATCTACACCATGTTCTACTTTGTGAGTGGCTAAAAAGTGTTAGCTGTGTAACTCGGCCATATGACTGTATGGTCATTTGCAAAAGAGACAAACAGCTCATGAAATCAAGAGTAGGCTGCCCTTTCATCAGAGAGCTAAAGTTAATCAGAGGAAAATGCAACAAGACCAGAAAATGCTCCCACAATTCAGGGGTACCATCTACAGGCTCATCAGCTCTGAATTTCTCAGTTCTCTCAATTTTCAACCAAAAAAAAAACACACTCATCTGCAGCATTGATTTTCAACATACACATCTATGAGAAGCATGCAATAAGCATCACCGTATTTTCAGATAAATATATTTAAGTACCATTCATTCAAGGAAAATAACATTAATCCTTTTGCAAGACATCCTGGTCTCCATATACATGCATTTCACTAAAATGCACTTTGAATTACCTAGGAACAGTTAAGCCGACCTAAGCCCAAGTGAGCTTTTAACAAACCTGATATCAGTACAGGTAATCGACTGGAGTTCATTATGAATTTCATTTGTATCTATATTTATTAACACAGTGCCAGTGAAATTCAGAAAAGGGACTCTGAATATTCCCCTATTAAATTTTAGTAATGCCATTGCTCAGTGTCTAAACATAGAATCTCAAATAATCGTTTTTCATAAATGTCAAAATCTGCATATTTGAAAACTTGGTTGGTTTTCACATCTTGTACAAAATTGATGTCTCTGGACTTTATTTGTATGACCTGCTGAGTCACTTTTTGTTTGTATTTTATATTTTTGGAATCACATGGTAATGGTCCCACTTCTGTCTTGTATCATTTCTTTTCTGTATTTGGTTAGAGAGGGGGTTAGGGACAGGGAATTGTATGTCCTCTTGTGTTTGTAGATAGCATTAGCTTAGTCAACAGTGTTTGTATTTTAATGTAATTGTGTGGCATTAGTTTTGAGTTGGGGCACATTATGTCACATTATGAGTTGCATAGCACATCAATGACTCTTACACCTATGTAGCATGCTACATAAAAAATAATAATAATAATAATAATAATACTCATCATCTATTTTTGAAATAAGTGGGTGATGAATATTGTGGTGGCATCAGGATGTATATATGCCTTTCATATTCAATCGCTGTACGTTTTCATTTACTGTTGCTATTCAAGGTGGAATATTAGACTACAGAATTAAAATAATAGCGGCTATCAATCATATATGGTAGTGTTGTCAGATTCAATGTAAATAAAACAATGAATTCATTTTTGCCAATAACTTTATGTACCAGTCGGAGTTTTGTCAATAGAAAAAATGAATGAATTCAAATATTAATAATATTCAAAAAGCATTTTCGCTTCTCTATACTAGCAAGTCCCATGTCTTTTGGTTCACAACCTGACAGCCACTGACCTTGAAATTTCAAAAAGCTGAGTAATCCTGTGTTCCTGACAGACAGTAAGGACATGTTGAAAAACTGCAGAATGAGACGGAAACATTCAGGCCCCGTTGACCTCTCTTTGTTTTGTTTTAGTACCCCTTTGCTTTTCCATTTTGTATTTGGTTTCCAGTTATTTTGGAGCTAAATTTTGTGGGGGAAAAAAATGCTTTTAGAAAGGTATCAGACTAGAGGAATTTCCTTAAACAGGCATAACCATATAATCTTCACATATACTTATAAACGTCCTTGATAAATGCAGAACCATAGTCTCTTGTATGATTATGACAGGATTATTTTTTCAAAAATATTAATTAAAGTCATTCTATGGCCATACACCTTCCTTTAAACAAAAAGTCAGAATTAAGAACAAAAAGCTTCATTAAATAGTTGCCGAAGTTAAAAAGTGCCAGAAGTTTGACGGTCTTAAATCAAACAGTATAATGATTTTTGTGGCTTCATGTGGATAAACAAAGCAGCCATTATTCATCCATTTTCTAACCACCTTCCTAGACAAGATCACAGGGTTAAAAAAAATTCTTTTCTTATAAACAAATATTGGTGGATATTTTTGTTGTGACTTAAGGAGACAAAAACAAATCCTATCTAGATGTTCTCGATAGTCACTGTGGCATTCCTGGCAAGAAAAATAATACAGTTGTACAGATAGCTTGCATGACTGGAGATGCCCTCTAGAGCATTCAGAAGCTCGTTTGAAATCCCATGGGCTGAAACAAGCCAATAGCTGGCAGGGTAGAGTTTTCAGCGGCCTGGACTTGGGGCTCCCTCCTCAACCCACAACTTAGCAGCCAGACAGTGCTTTTTCTGTAAAATACTTTTCTCAATCTAATAACTCTAATAAGTCATCTCAAATCCTCTTAAGCCTTCCTGAGAACAACAGATGGGAGTCCCTTAATGTTTTAAAAATTTGCTCCTATATCTCAGCAGTCACCATAACAAAATTATTGATGTAAAACGGCTTGCAACGAGGCGCAGCCTTAACTTGCAACCCGAAAAATGTTTGAGCAGTTAAGAATTGATACAGTGTCGAAACTGGACCTTGTATTGCTCTTCATACAGTGAATATTGTGATCTGAAGGAAAGTCTTAGGTAACCACATGCCATTTGCGACAGTCCTTGCAGAAAAAGCACCTTATGTTCCAAGTGAGTTGTCCTCTGTGGAACCAGGTCTGCTGCTAGATCAAACTATTGTGAGGTGCCGGACTCTTTCGGTGTTCTGGATATGTCCAGAGTCCGTGCTGTTTAAGTTGGTGTTGTCGTAGGCCATCTGGTAGAGGCGGGGGGCCAATGTCTGGAAATCCACCAGGCGAGCAATTAGTATTTCTTGTTTCTCGGTCCACAGGGTTTACAAAGAAGCGGCCGGACAGATTTTGTACATGCTGTGCTTTCAGTCTCCTTCAGTCATAAGATGATGTTGGATTTTATTGGTCTCCTTCTCAGAAAGCATTATTAAGTGGGGAAACTCTTCACAGTGCTGCAGCGCTAGTGCCAGCTTTCATTATGAAACTGCTATTATTAGAAGCGTTTTATACAATGTACCTGCAGCTGAGACCTAAAAACCAGTGCTTACTTTACATATACTTCTAGTCTGTATTGCATTTTCGAGGCTTAGAACAAGATCAGGAAGAGATCAGAAATGCAATCAGTGACCTAGAACTTGAGTGACCACCTAATCCATGACCAGAAGGACACCGAGCTGGAACAGGATTTGTACATTACTATTTCCATTAAATGGACCTGGATTTAACTTAAGCACCTAGCTCTTGCTGTGCGCTGATTGGTCTGTCTCCTATAATCATGCATTTGTCACTAATGTTAATGTGAAACAACTGGATGAATCGTTCAATCAAGGAAACAAACCAGTAAAAGCACAAGAAGAACCGAACTATTTAGCCAAGAACAGGAGCCTTTCGGTTTTAAAATAGCTTGTAAAACCTAAAGTAGCTCAAAGTGTTTTGTCTGACATGGATTACGTGGTAACTCTACCTGAAACTGAAATTCAGCGATATGACCAAAAAAATTAAATAGCAGACTGGTTTTTTGCATGTGTTTTTGCCAATACAGATGCTCCTCTACTTATGAATGAGTTATGTTCCGAAGTCGTTATTCAACATCATTTTAAGGGTATACGCAAGTACAAAGTACTAGAATGCTGGGAGTACGAACGCTACGCTGCTGTGCGGCGAGAGTAGCGGGCAGATGTCGTACTAGGTGGAATTGGCGTGCAGAAAAAAAAATTGATGTTGCGGACAGGAAATGGGAGCTGAACGAACCCAATTTGGACTTGCAGTCCTCTTTGTTCATATGTCTGAAAGTTCGTAACTAAAGGAGCGTCTGTGTTTTCAGCATCTTTTTCCCTGCTGAAACGTCAAGTCCTACGGGGCCCCAAAAGAACTGTAACAAAACATGCATCACCTTCACCTTCAAAGGCAGTAGGACTAGCACTCTTACAAAGTCATGAGTAGGGCTTAATTTTTTAGGCTCTTGGTAGGATGAGGTTGTGTGTAATACACCCAGGAGCACTTTCATATCATAAGGCGCAGGCTTTTGTTACCTCAGGAGGATTAGCACTGCTTTTCCGACTGAATCCGCTGTTGTTGATATCTGTCATGGGAAATACAGGCACTTTCTTCAGCACTTGCACTTTCTTCAACAAAAGTTCATAAGAGGTGTTTATGGAACTTTGATAACCATAGATGCTAAAAGACTGGTTTCATCCATCCATATATAACAGTGTTTCCCAACCCGTTCCTTAGGGACCCCAGACGGTGCATGTTTTTGCTCCCTTCCAGCTCCCGGTAGCAAAAATTTGGACTGTCTGGCAGGGAGCTGGGAAGGAGCAAAAATGTGGACTGTCTGGGGGTCTCCAAGGATTGGGTTGGGAAACACTGCTCTACACCCTTGTGCAAATTAATTGAAACAAGTTCATATATCCATATGCAGACGGACCTACCACAGTTAAGACTGACATCACAGTCACACTTATTGCCATGGGTCCGGATTTCGGACCTGGTAGATTGATAAAAGTTGTATCCGAATAACCCAGGATGGGGCACCAATCCGTCGCAGGGCACACACACCATTCATGCCTATGGGGAATTTGGCAACTAACCTTAGCATGTTTTTGGACTTTGGGGGGGAAACCAGAGAACCAGGACGAAACCCCATGACCCTACGGAGAGACGCCCAAACCCCAGAGCATTTACCTGAAACACATATGGATGGCTGAAGCACAGTCATACCTCCCAGCTCTTACAACACCAGAGCCAGCCTGCCAATCTGTGGGCACAGTACCTCCTCTGTCAATCCACTCAGCTGTAACCCCACCTGAGCAGGCCTGCCAGTCTGTGAGCACAGTGCCTCCTCTGTCCATCCATTCAGCTCTAACCCCACCAGAGCAGGCCTGCCAGTCTGTGGACACAGTGCCTTCTCTGTCCATCCACTCAGCATACTCTCTGCCCTGTTGGCTGTGCAAACCAGCAGGTCCCAGGCCACTGCATACATGCCTGTGCGACAGTTTATTTCAATCAATTTGCACAAGGGTGTATAAGACCAGTGCACATGAATGGGATACCATTCAATCACATGACATCTACAATCACACATGAGCAATTTAGAGACTTTTTGAAGTGTAACAGGAAACCAGAGCACATTGGGAAACAAATACATAGAAAACATAGAACTTCCATATCTAAGGAGGTGTGAGACCACTGTATTAATCACTGTGCCACCAAAAACGCTGGTGAAAAGACAGTTCATAGGATCTGATCATGTGATGAAAGGGTACTAATTAACAGTCACGTAGGTGTGCCGTTCTTCTCTTACCTGTTTGACCATTAAAGGAGAATCCTAAATTAACCTCTCCCACCAAGACCTCAGCTCTGGTGTTCCTCTCACACTGCCGTCGGTTTCTGCTGAAGACATTAAAACAGCCTGCTTTTAGTCTGCCCTTCTATACCAATATTGAAATAAGACTTAATGCATACATTTCTTTTAATACATTTAAGTGTATACATAAGTTAATTAGTTCGTCAGTGTTTTATTTCAGATTGGCATAAACAAAGTATCCCCAGCTTAAGTTTAGATGATGTCTGCTCGAATGTGGGTTTTAATTTACATTAATTGAAATTGTTGGCGTCTTGATCAGCACCATGTATTTGTTGGCTAAATTGCTTTTTAACTGCCCACAATCGTTTTCGACTGATGAGATCTATTGACACTTGATAATTACGAACGTGTGTTTTAGAGTGGATAGCACATATAAATTAGATAGAAATCAGCCCTGCTATCATGTGAATTTTAACAATATTTATGCCATTAATGCCCAGATTCAGAGTTGTTTACTTTGGAACAAAATGCTGCTTCAGATATTATAAAATTATTTTTAAATAATTATTATAATCTGTCATGGTTCCGGGCAGCTCGGGCGCAGGAACGCGGCATAACAGGCAAAAAAAAAAAAAGGGTGGACGACCCACTGGCGGCTCCAAAACAAAAATGGGGTTTATTAAATGAAACAGAAAACACGACTAACACAACCAAACCAAAAGGACCACGAGGGGTCAAAAACAAAAAGGGGATTAACAAAGACTAAATAACAAAAAC
>JAODJW010000036.1:10687129-10708260 GCA_026777045.1 Hyperopisus bebe | reverse complement strand
ATCACCAGATACAATAACTAGAAATACTCAAATGAAACACTAGGGAGCAACATACAAAAACAGAGGAGGCAGGATTCAAACCCAGGACAAGGATCACAGACAACCACATACTCAACACATTGAGCCATGTGGCCAGACAAGTAACAAGGGAGAACAAAGACTAACACGAAGCACGGGATGACCAACAACGTCTGCTGGCCAAACGGGGAAGGGACACAGAGTAGGACAACAGGGGCTGACCCTGACATAATAATGCATTTAGAAAAACAAATGCTTCTGCTTTTGACAAAAATAAATGAATATAAATATATTTGTTGCTTTTTTGGAAAATAAAAAGGATAGTCTGCTAAAAATTAAGATGGGCTTCTCACCCGATTTCTCAATGACGAGTAACAGGTCGCCTATAACTGTGATTTTGACAAAACACTTTTAATAAGAACTAACAAGTAGCTGCTGATATTGGCCCTGTCCTGTATTTCAATCCAAAGAAAAATATATGGCTTAAACTACTTATTTAAAAAGTTTAAAAGAGGGATAAGAGTTATAAATAAATAATCTTTATAAGGTTACGGTAGCGTGTACCAGCGCATTCTCTACCAAGAAAGCACTTCAGAGATTTTAAAAACAAACTCATGCTTTACATCATACTTGTTCACCTTTGATTTATCAGTCACCTTTCATTTGTAAAATGATATTTAAAATGTCTGAATGATACATAAAATATCTGAGAAACTAATGCTTACTCTGATTAAGAACAAATATATGGCCTCTGTGAAATAAAGATGTTCACTTCAGGACTGTAATGACGGCCTTTACGTGTTCACTATGTTCCCCCCATCAGAGGATGACTGGTTGCACAGGTCCCCGTTTTGGTTTCCAGAATGTGGGGTTAGAGCTGAGTGGATGGACAGAGGAGACACTGTATCCACAGACTGGCAGGCCTGTTCGGGTGGGGTCAGAGCTGAGTGGATGGACAGAGGAGGCACTGTGCCCAGAGACTGGCAGGCCTGTTCGGGTGGGGTTAGAGCTGAGTGGATGGACAGAGGAGGCACTGTGCCCAGAGACTGGCAGGCCTCTTCGGGTGGGGTTAGAGCTGAGTGGATGGACAGAGGAGGCACTGTGCCCAGAGACTGGCAGGCCTCTTCGGGTGGGGTTACAGCTGGGAGGTATGACTGTGCTTCAGTCATCCATATGTGTTTCAAATGAATGCTCTGCTTTTTGGGCGCCACATTATGTTGTCGTGGGATATCTCCGGGTTCTCAGGTTTCCCCCCACAGTCCAAAAACAAGGTGATAAGTATGAATTAACTACGGTCAGTCCGTCTGCATATAGATGCAGCAACTTGTTTAAATTAATTTGCACAAGGGTGTCAGTTTAATCACAATAAGACCATAAGTTCCCTGTTTCTGTGGCGCTCGTCAAATGTGAAGAGAAGACCTGTAAACTGTATACCTGCTTCTCTATATAACTGTGATGAAAAAACACCATAAATCTCAGCGGGCCTGTCCTAATAATACATTTTTTAAAACTCTATTGGGTTCGCATGTACTGTATATATCGTAAAAGGACACATATGCCAAGAAGTATTACCATTCAGGTATAATATACTGCAAATATTCCCACACCAGCATTGTGACAAAATAATACACAGGAATAATGCACCAGGCAAGGGAATAAGCAATACAGGTATCTCACACACGTGCATCAATGCTGAATAAAATAGGCACAAAAGGCAACAAAAAAAACTAATAATTTAATTAAAGCAACCAAATTATCTTTCTCGTCAATTAAAAAGGATACCGCAAACTATGTTCAAACTACATGAAGCTCTTTCCGTATGTCAGGTGAAGGCAGAGAGATCAATTACTCTCAACAACTGACAACTTTCTAAGCACGTTATCTTACTTACATCACGAAACTATGATTTCATGCCACATATGTCAGAATGAACAAACTCTTTTGATTTCCATGACTGTTCTGGAATCTCCAGTTTAACCATATAGTACCCAATTAAGGAACAGGGTTCAGTTTGTAATACTAGTTTGTTTCCTGAAGACTTCTGAGGAACAACAGTACCTGTAAGGTATGTTTACTTAAATGTGCATTGACATGTTTTGTTGTGTTCTGGAGAAGTAGAGATTTGAATCAGCCAGATGGGGCCACTATCAGTCTCTCTCTCTCTCTCTCTCTCTCTCTCTCTCTACAGTTTGTGCAGTTCGTTTCACAGATGGTTACCTACAGCGGGAAAGCAAGCCAATTTTCTGTATTTTTTATTCCTAGTAATGCTTCTGTGCGGTGCGGCTTCAACCAATTAATTGGCAGCAAGGTCTGAATGGCAAGAAAGCAGCCCAAAGAACTCCCAGGATTAAGCTACAAAAGCAGGGGGCCAAAGCGCCGTCAAGTCTGCCTGCTTCAGTGCTTACCTCATTTCCTGCTGACAGCTGGCTTCTGAAAGAGAGTGAAATATAGCTTTAATAAATAGGAAAATTAAGTCATTTGTCTTTGAATCCATAATCTTCTTTATTCTTAAGTTGAACCAGTTTACACCCACTGAAAACTTCTCAAGTAGTTCTATGGATAACGTAGTCAAGTCCATTTTTCTTTCCACATATGACAATGAGCCCTTGAGAATTCTGATCTGCAGCAGCAATATATGCTTAGCAATTGCTGGTTTGGGACAACATAGTTCCTGAAGTGCAGTCACTTCCCAGACAGTGCAGAGCTCTAATGAATCTCATCATGGTGCCTCATGGCTTTTTTCCCCTGTGGTTCTGGGTAAAGTGGGAGTAATTAGGCAAAATTGGCACATATGGCGCTAAAACTGGGAATAAGGGTTTTTGTTGATTTTTTTTCCCGGACGACTCAGAGGGCATGTGCCCTTGTGCGCCCTTGTGTTTCGACACAGGACAAGTCCGAATACAGGATTTAAAGAAGAGCTCCAGAACAATATCAGTGGGGCTACTAACATCATTTAGTATGATAATGTCACAAAATGATATTTCACTAAAATGAGGTACATTTATGAGTAAGTATATTGGATTACTAACAACGCAAAGCCAATTAGACAAGGGACCTTTACGAAATGCAAACAAATAGCTCTGACACAGATACATGTCCTATGGTCTATTTATCTGTTTCCATAGCTACACATCTAGGGTGACAGCAAGCCTGGAGCTTAATGCAAGAAGTATAGGATATAAGTCAGAATAGCCTGGATGGGATGCTGGTCCATTCTAGGGCACACAATGGCACACTATGGATAATTAAGTGCATTAACTGCATTTTCATAATGCATTCATTATGTCCTCATATATACCTTATATCTTACAATATGTTAGCAGCTTTAATTTACATGGATATCAAACATTATTTGGTTATACAAGTATACTGTTTGTTCTTATCATATGATATTTGTCATTAATGTATAATAATGCTATTATGCTATGTTAGTGTGTTAATATACTTATATGCTGCTTATGAATGTTCTATGAATGCATTGTTACGGTGCACTGAATGTACAATGAATGCATCATGAAGGCATTATGAAGGTGCAGTTAATGTAAGGCGTTACGTAATTTAGAGACACTCATTTACTCATAGACAAGTTTTTGGATCAGCGGCGGAAACAGGAAGGGTCTGGAGCAAAGTCAAGCCAAAGCATACAAATGGTTAATCATCTGTGTGTGACCGGCGACAGAATGACATCCCATGCAGGTCGTCCAGTGCCTCAAACCTTGTGCCTCTTGGGACCAACCCCTGGGTCACATTCACAGCCCTGCATTGGATAGTTAGTGAAAATACATGGTAGCTTCTAGGAAAACAATTCCAGTCCCTATCACACTTAATAATAACCACACACATGCTACGTCATTGAACGAAAATGTGCTGCAGTGACTGAGGTCAAACAGATTGCATTATTGCTAAAGAACTGGGGGAAAAAGATTGAATCAAGCATGTTATTAAAGAAAGTGCAAGGATCAGGAATCATGCCCTCAAATTCTTCTGGTTTTGAAATCTGGCAGAGGGATTACAAGAATTTAATAGGTGATTTAGGGCCCCCTATGTTATCACAAAAAGGCAGGCTCTTTTAATGACTGAAGGAAACAGTCCCTTCAGAAAGGTTGCCAGGAACTCAGGGGAATCCCTGGAAACGTCCAGAGAGCCAGGTCACCTCCAACTCAATGGATACTTATAACGAAATAAATCCTTAAACCTCAAAGGAAGCCTACTGTGGATCTCAATGCTCCTTGAAGAATCCATGGAGCGTCTTTACTGTTTAATCTCTGAATACAGGTGCTACCATTTCTCACTAAGAGTAATTGGATTTCGCTCATAAATATTTTGGCAGTTTATTATACAAAATCACGACATTATAAATACGTTATGCTTCCTTGCTTAGCATAAATCTGAGCACCCATGTGATTCTTAGACTTTGTATGTGAGAATGTTAGCTGAGTAAAAGCTGAATTTCTGCATTTTTGTACACAGCACACTAAAATCAGCTATCATGATCTTTAGGAGTGCGTGTAAAATTAATTTGCAATCTTGAAACTGACCAGACCTCAGGATGTGCCTCTTTCAGTTTAATAAAGCTATTCCCAACTCGTGTAATGTTAGGGGGGGGGTGGTAATTGGGCCCCTAAAGCTAAGCTTATTTTTCCTCCTATTACTACCACCCACCATAGTTGTTTTCTCTCTTCTGTTGTCTTAAGCTTTTTTCCTTCTTTCTTCTTTTCTGCTCTTTTTTTCTTTTATAAAACATTCACTTTTCTTACGTACATCTATGATGCCATTTTTACTCTGGGTCAACTCTGCTGATAAGGGTGTTACATCCTCCTGGGACCCCACCCATTCATTTATGTCCATTGTAGTGGACATGTTGTTTTTGCATCTATCATTTCACTGATGTAAGGAAACATATTTATTCCTGTTGTACACTAAAGAGGACATGATGTGAAATTAAAAATAAAAATAAATTTGAAAAAAATCTAAATTGTAAGATGTCTTATTTCCTCCAAAGACAAATAACCTAAATTGAAGGACACTTTTTTCTTTGGGTCTCAGGAGGATATAAAAAGACGGGGAACCTCCTACTCCTACCTGTGTAAGAACATAAGAACATAAGAAGAACATAAGAGATTTACAAACGAGAGGAGGCCATTTGGCCCATCAACCTTGTTTGGGGAGAACTTAACTAATAGCTCAGAGTTGTTAAAATCTTATCTAGCTCTGATCTAGCTCTGAGGGTTTTAGCTTCCGCTACACTAACAGGAAAACTATTCTATACTCTAACTACACACTGTGTAAGGAAGTGCTTCCTTAAATTTGTATTGTCTGTGACTTAATTAAGTTGCCCTGTGTATTCTCCAGTTGCATTGAAAAACAAAGCCACCAGAGCTTTTCCTCTTTAGTAATTTTTGGTTCTGTAGTAATATTCTTTCTTTCTCATCCCACTGTCCTCTCTTAGAGAAACGGAGGTGTGAGTGTTCTGGAAATTTCAGTGCTCTTGTTTGTGCTTTTTACTGTGTGTGTACTTGTGTGTGGGCTGCATGGCCAAGCTACTTACTTGATTCTTGCCTTGTGAAGATGAAGATAGCAGCAGCAAAGCCCACCAGTGAGACAAACACGACCCCAAACAGGATGAATGCAATTACCAGAGTCACGTCGGGCTCACCGGCTGAAGAGATTTGGAGAATGTTATTCAAGGGTGTTGGGTTGGCTTCTATGTTGGTATGGCCCAAATCAGCCCCGAACCCCCTGCCCCCCTAAACACACACAGCACACATAGACCTGTCCATATCCCAGTCTATTCCCTTGATGTTGTTATAGAGCATAACTCAAGTCAAATCAAGTCACTTTACTGCAGGCTATTCAAATCACAGTCCTCAAGGTCCAAGCACTGCTGATTTTCCAGTCTTCTTTTACCCATGAGCCAAGCATGAAGCCTCTGTGGCCAATCAGAATCAGTAATTATTAAACTAACTACCTGCGAGAACTGAAAACAAGGCCTGAATTTGGAATCGAGGTCCAGATTTGAAGAGCTCTGCTTCGTTGCTATTCACACGCATAAAATGAAACTGTGCTTCTGCAGAGTATTGAGCAGTTAGAACAAGGAACATTTTCAAAAATAAATACTGAACAATAAATACTGGATTAGAAGAACAATAATCCCAACAATAACTTAGTGCAAGTCATCTGTAACCTGTACAAAATGTTGCCTGATAAGGAGACTGGCTCACCGACAATCAGAAAGACGCTGCTGTTTCGGGGTGACTGAAGACCAGGCACAGAGGCAAGACATTCCACAGTGACACTCTCTTCTGCCTGGAAGCCTAGAAGACTGGTGGAGTCGAGCAGCCCGCCGGAGACCACAGAGCTGGTGTTGTAACCAGCCTCCTCCACCTCGGTGCCATTCACTTTCCATCGCACCGTGGGCTCGGGGTTCCAGCCAAAGACTCGGCACTCAAAGTAGAACTTCTCCCCCCGCCTCTTCGTAACATCCCCCCCCTGGACTTCCACGCTCCCGATCACTGGGGGGGAGCAGAAGTGAACTTGTCAGATAGAACATGGCATATGTCATAGTTCCCTTTTTATTTTATGGTTGACCTGTTTTGAGTAGTGTCGATTACTTCTGACAAGACTGAGAGAGAGAGACTAAACTGTATCTGTGTGATTTTGTAGGTCATGTTTGTGCGTGTGTTTGTGATTTGTTTTCTATTAAATTATGCTAATAATTATCATAATCGTTCTTCACATAGTGTTTATTTTATCAATTTTCTTTGTTGTCTTCTCATAATGGATCTGAATGTTCCTATTCCACTATACCCAAAAGCCTTCCTATATGCTCCGTCTATCCATCCAACTTTCAACTGAGTTGCAGCAATTTTTTGAATCCATGGATGCAATTTTACTGCCTTTGGTGAATGATCCAAGATGCAGCATCTCCTTTTACAAAAGAGGAAAAAAGGATTTATGTAAATAATGCCAAAATTAAATTAATTATTTGGCATGATTTCCAAAACAACCTTATAGGGTTAATTACAATTTTACGCTCCTGTACAGCCAGATATTTCAGTGAAATAGTTTATGAGGCCACTGTAACATACAAACCAGTTATTATTTGTGTAACTGACAAACTGCTGTTACAGTCCACTGATTATCAGGTTTCAGTTTACTGCCGATTTCCCATAACGCCAAATAAACCGGATCTTCTTGTAGTTCAACTTAGCATGATTATCAGCACGCTATCAATGGTCCTCAATACGACTCTCTTCATGATTTAGTTTTATCTAGGACAGGGGTCACCAACCTTTTTAAAACTGAGCGCTACTTCACGGTACTGACCATACGAAGGGCTACCAGTTTAGTTTAAATTTCATGTATAACAAACATGTTTTAAATCCTCTTTTTAGATATTGTCATTTTCAAATCTATATAAATTCAAATGTGATTAAAGAAGAATAGCAACAGGATAAAATTCAATTTTAGACGCTGCTCACTGGTGAGTTGTGCTATTTCTAGAACAGGTCCGTGGGTGACTCATGTGACCCTTGGGGGCATCCTGGTGCCTGTGGGCATCATGTCGGTGACCGCTGATCTAGGATGTCAAGCCTTGCGCATGTTTTCTTTTGTACTCACATCTTTATTGACCACTGAATTTAGCTGCATATACATATATATCTGTGCATGTATGTTATTTTCTGTATGAAAATTCTAACTGGAAAATTAACACTGGGAGTAAAAAAGTAGAAAGTGTACAGTGTGGATTTGCAGCTGCTGTCCACTGGTATACTGGAGTCAATAGCATACAAATCACCAGCATAGTTGCTGACTGCGGGGTGGGAATGGCGAGATGCACAATTAATTAAACAAGTCTGTCAGCACAGAAAATTCCTCTCCATCTGCACTGAAGTATTTTATCTGCCATACACTATTGTTAATGGGTTATATGTCAGTGGGAATTTGTAGTGTCATCAGTAAAGCGCTTTGGTATGTAATATATTGGAGGCAATGGGGCATCGTTTTTGCCACCTCCCCCCCAGAGATTCTTGCATGGGCTTATCAGCTGAACTGCCACTTTGTGGGGGGAGGTGAATTAGCCGTATGATAGCTGCGGGGGGAGTGGAGGATGGGATAGGGTTGCCGGGTGATTTTCGGAGTATGCTTTTTTCTATCAATATTGTCCCCTAACCACCCACCCCTCCCCTCGACAATTTTTAGCAGCAGCAAGAATAGATAGGGGGTTGTGAGACCAGTGTTTTTTGGGGGGGTCTGCAAACAAAACGTTTGGGAAGCCTACCACAGGGAAATAGTTAGGAAGCTCACAAAGGATTAGTAGGAAATTAGTAGTTTTTTGTGTCTTTCATTCAGTTACTGCATATTTGAAAATTATCACTGTGCAAATCTTTCATCTATAAACACAAACAAAAATTGATTCGGCTTGCCGGCATTTCTTGAGACTTGTTCAAGCCTGTTCCCTCGTGGCATCTCGCAAGCACTGTAACCACAAGTGGGGGTGACGTCGTCGATGCCATTGTGGTAACAGACATATAAAAGATGCTGAATGTGGAGATTCCTATCCAATGCCCCCCCACCCCATCTAAGAACATTGTTGCATCATGAATAGATAAATTGCAATTCGTCTTCTCCAAAGAACGGCATCCACATAAGCCCTGTGAAACAAAGGAACAGCCAGCATTTCTTAAAGATAAGAGGACGGCCAGCTTCCTGAAGAATGAGAGGTTGCTATCAGTCACCTGAAAGGGTGCCTTGCACTTGAATCTCCAATATAATCTTATCAGAGAAACTGAAGCGTTATAGTTTATCGATGGCACGCACAAAACCCTTAACAAAAATTAAATTAAAAATAAACTCAACTCATATTCCAACCATTTATCCTGGACAAGGTTACTAGGGTTCTGAAAGCTACAACAGGCAGCACATGGCAGGAGGTGAGGGAAGAGTCTGGGCAAAGAGCCAGTCTAACACAGGGCACTCACACTACGAGAAAGATAGATAACAACTGTTAGACATAACTACAACCGGGGGTGGTGAACCTGACCCATGGAGGGCCGCTGTGGGTGCAGGTTTTTGGGATGACCTCTTAATCAACCAATAAGAATGGGTCTCCAGGACTGGAGTTGTGAACCACTGCTTTATTATTGGCTGATTGAGAGGTCATGCCAAAAACCCGCACCGGCCCCCCGTGGATCAGGTTCCCTACCTCTGCTTTAGACTGTAGCAAGAAACCAGAGAATCTGGAAGAGACCTGCCCTACACAGGGAGAAGATTCAATTGTCCGAAAATGTTCTTCCTTATAATAAAGTGGAATGGATAGTTAAGCTACATACTGCAGTACCTTAGAATTATTCTGGGCTTTGGCTCAGCTGTGTGGCATGTGAGCTTCACGGCTGCAGATCGGAACAAGCAGGTGGTGAAGGCTAACCAACGAATCGCTGGGGCCGACCTCCTGAACTTGGACAGTGTCTACTGCAGCCGACTGATGAAGGAGGCTAGAGTGATCGCCATAGACGCAACACAGCCAGGCCATCATCTGTTTACACCATTACCATCCGGTGAGCAGTTCAAGGCAATCAAATCCCAGACAAACAGAATGTGAAACACTTTATTCCCCAGATCTGTTTTGTCCATCTCCCCTCCCCTTCTGCAAACTGATCATGTCACATCTCAAGAAATATTATAAATAGACTTGCAAATACCACAAACTCAGTGTACTTTAATTTATTTCACTGCATAATTTATAGAATCCCCTGCTCAGATTGTTACTGCTTCTGGTAACATTTCACTTGAGGGGGCACAAATAATAAAGTATTACACTCTGACTTTTTTACTCCATATTAATAAACCACAAACTAAGTCTAAGTTACATGCTGAGTGTAACGCATCTTTTATTTCAAGCAGTTACTATATTTGTTACTATGTCTGTTAATTCTGTAAACCTTTGAACGTTTGTGAACTACTGAAGAAACCACTGCAGGAACAAGTAATGAATAACATAAATGTAATACTGATCTTGTGTTTATTCATCATTGATGAATTGTGATGCATGTTTTATGTCAAGTCGCTACAATATTTGTTCATTAATTGTACTTTGTCGAATTTATAATATGAGACTAGAATCCCATTCAGCATGTTCATTGTCCTGTATTCTGTGCTTCCGGGGATAGGATCAAAGCTCACCATGACCTCGTACTGGGATAAGCACTTACAGATGGTGGAAGGAAGGATGAATGGATGAATAAAAATCAAAGGTATTTGAGCATTTAATTCACACTCCTGGAAAATACTACTATGCTGTACTTAAAACTAGCCATGGTAGAAAATGCACCACAATCCAATAGTTCCGTAATGATTTGTATAAAAAGGTAGTACAATTCAATTGCAGACCAGTAATATTTTAGATAAAAACATCAGCTGAGTATCTACATGCGTTTAACCTACTGTCTCACGTTATTGTCATCTGTATGACGAATTGAACCCATTGCAAACTGTTCTGTTCCTAGAGGAAGTGAAGTAAATAAGAACAGATTTGATGGGCTTCAGTTCAAGGACAGTGAGATAAGTGTCAAGAGGGTCTGTAATGCTATAGAAAGAGTTCTACTCAAATAGCAATTTGCAGTCAAGTTACCCACATTTGTTAAGACCGGGCTGGCTAAATCACCGAAGAGCATAAGCAGCATGTTCTGTGTGAACCATTAAAAGTTCAAGACCCTTATTTATATCCGCACAATCAATTTCCAACCTCTCGCTCCGGCTCTGTCGAATGCCAGCAGTATGCAGAAATTAAACCATACACTCCAGCAAGGTCTCCGTAAAGCTTTGCACATCATATTTAAGCATCAGGGCCTTTTTCATGCATTTTAATCCGCTGTTTTATATATAAACACAAACAATCAAACGGAAGTAGGAGAAGTAGCACGCAACCACGTGGTGTCTTTTGAACATCCTGAATTTGTTTGCTGATGTTGCTGCATTTTATCAGAAATCTTTTACTGGAACTCAGGCTTGTGTTTTAATAATTATTACTAAGAATTTCTTTACGTTGCACAGCCTCAGACAGCAGGAGCCTATATGCTGATTTCTCATACATCACATCACACAAAGCTATACATGTTACATCAACTTCCCATAATGCTCAATCCTTGTAAAACGCTTTCAATATTCATGAATACTAATATATATTACAGCAATCCAAACACTGGCTACAATAAAATTGCAAATCTCATTGATCTGATTCAAACTGGAACTGCTTTGTCGTCGTATTTCCTTTCAGCAGTTTTTATTCTGAAACATTATAATTTTCTTCAGGGGTGATTCTAGGATTTGACTCTTGTGGGGGGGTCTGCTTAGCTAGTTTCAATATGAAGAAATATGGGACACCACCCACCGGGGCCCTAACAAAAAAAAAAAAAATTACCCCAGTGAGGGGGCTAAGCAGATTTAGAAAAATCATTTTTATGAGGGCTTGGACAAAAAATATGGTGGCTATAAGGTCTATAATTGCCTATACTCTTCTGATTAAGGTGGGCAGTCTCCTGACAAAAGTATGTTTACATTTCCATTTGTTTATATCGTCTGGGTACTTGATCTCCTGTTGGAGGGCGAAACAATTTAATTTCCTGCTGCACCAGCAGATTAAAATAAATGCAGTGTTTACAGTTCAAGCAAACAGAGCAGCAGCCACGGACAGTGTTGTCAAAGAAGGTAACTGACCTTGGACCAGTAGTGTCGCAGTTTCCCTTTGCATCTTTTGGAGGTCACAGGTGACAGACCCAGTGTCGTTCTGCTCCGTAATCTCAATGATGAACTCCCAAGTAGTGACAGACGCCGTTGAGTGGTTCACTGCATGGAATCTGTCACTGCTGCCGAGGACGCCCTGCTGTGCCGAAATGGTCAGGGACACACTGTCGTTCAGCAGCCAGGACATGACGTCCCAGAATTCAGTGGTGCTACAGTTGAAGCTAGCTCGGGAACCATTGACCACAGTGGAAAGCTTGGGCTCCAGCTGCACCGAGCCCAGTGCTTCTGGTAACAGAAGAAAGGTGTTTTAGCACTATGAGAGCAAAGCTACCAACCACTAAACCCATCATATCCATGCAGCATATCTGTTACACATACTGAAAATCAATATCCATTTTTTTTGGAAAAGGTTATGACAAGCATTGTGTCAGGATTATGGAACTTACCAGGTATTGGTGATATGAGTCAAAACACAGTGATTTAAGAATAAGACAAATAAATAACTTGAACATTATGGCCCTGATTCAAGTCCGCTGCAAAGTATAGTTATTGCAGTAGTAACAGTGGTATTGCAGTCATACATCCCTTAACCGCAGGGCTACGCTCTGGGGATTTTATAACAAGGCATAAGACATTATAGCCATGTCTATTATCATTATGAATGCTTTATGAAACTCTCATCTATAATGTACTATAGATACCTTCATAATGCAGTACAAAGCATCCTTAATTCTTATGCCGACCGTTGTAATGCATTATGGAGGCACCTATAGTGCATTATAAATGAGAGCTTCATTGGAGATTATGAAGTATTATAATCAACATTATAATACCTTATGACTGTCAATAGAAGATGCTGTAATGCTTTATTAATTATGACACCAACCACTATATGCCTTATGAAGGTATCTGTAATGCATTATAGATGACAGCTTACAAGTACCACTTTTTTATAAGAAAGAGTACACTCTAAAATAACAGTATCAAGTACAGTATTATCAGGATTGGCCCTTGTCTGTTCTGGCCTTCTCCCCGTTTGGCCAGCAGATGTCGCTCGAGATCCCGTTTTCTTAGTGTGCTGGTTTTGTTCTCTAATGTGTTCCCCTGCTCCCTGGGCCACCACATAGCCGAATGGGCTGAGCACGTGTCTGACAACTGTGCTCCCCGACTGTCGAAGGTAGTAGCCAGACTCTGCTTTATTAGCCATTTGCAGCTTTGTTTTCCCTTTGCTAGTTCTTGTGTTTATGTTTCTGTTGTTTCTTGTTTTCATGCATTTGTTAGTTTTCTCTACTTGTCTTTCATTTTGTAGTATATACTGTGTCCCATTTTGTAGTATATACTGTGTCCCAGTTCCTCCTAGTGTTTGAGTCCTTAGTGATTGTAACCTTCACCTGTCTCTTGTCACTTCTAGCATTCGATTCATTGTCAATGGCTTGCATCTGTCTCTTGTTTGTTGCCTAGCCTTGTCTTATGTGTATATACATACCTGCCCCTGCTTTGTTCCTCAATTAGTCATTATATGTGCTGCATTGCGTTTGGGTCTGTGTATCCCTTGCGTGTCTTTCCTGAACCCACTTTTCTAAGTAAGCCTTTTTTCTCGTGTCTTTAGTTATAGCTTGTTTAGTTCTAGTTTTATCTCCTGCTTTTGTTTTGACCCCTCGGGGTCCCTTCTGTTCTCGTTAGTTTGTCCGTTCCAAATAGAACTCCTTGTTGTCCCCATGCCACACTGTGGATTGTCCCTTCCATCATACTGCGCCGTAACACAGTATAGTAAATGCATAAACCAGTAACATAGTTGTTTATTATCATTATCAATTATTGTGTACTGTACAAAATTGTATTTGTTATGCTTTTACGTGACAGTAGTGCAGTAGGCTTGTTTAAAGGCAAGTCAAGGCAATGTAAGTTTATATATATAATTATATATTATATCTTCAAACGCAGGGGTCATTCAGAGTGCTTTACATAGATACATCATTTTATATACATCAGTAGGCGATAAGAATTTTTCACCTGTATTATGATCTTAAGGGACCACAGTCGTATATGCAGTCTGTCACTGACAGAAGTTGAAAACCAGAGAAATGGTCATGATAAAAACCTAATATCATTTGTACTGGAGTGTTTGTGAGAAGGAGGCAAACCCCAAAAAACATTACAAAGACGGAACTAGAGCCAAAAATGAACCACAACCGTGGGGTCGTAAGGAATATCGAACCAGATCAATTTAATCATGTAGATTTAAAGAGACTCTGCTGCTTAGTAAGATATGTCTCTCCAGCCCACAAATTCTCTGCTGCCCCGATGTTGACAAGTAACAGATTAGGGTCCAAAATGGAAACTAGGACACTGGGGATTTGTAGTTTAGATAAACGAGATCTGTGTAATTACCCAGCCTGCTCTAGGCACCCAGGCGCTGTGTGGGTGACATGGTACGTAAGACAAGGATGAAATGGCATGCTCTTTGTTTAATTGTATCCTGGAGAGAGCTACTTTGATTAGTCAAATGCAAAGTAAAGTGTGGGTCCTTTGACAAGGAAGGGGCGATAAAAAAACCACTCACTTGTTCTGCATTATTCACTTCCCTTTATAAACTATTACATAGTTTATTTTCACCTCTGGCACACCAATTGACCTTCCAAAGAAGAGGATTATCATCGTGTGCCATATCGTGTTTGAGTGTGCCGTGCGATTCTGCACCTACAGTGGGTTAGGCCTCTGTGCCTGTGATCAGAAGATCAAATCCATTCCTCGGCAGATATGTCTGTTGGGCCCTTAACCCCTCAAAATGCTTACCTTGTGCTCTGATCTCAAAATTCACTCTCACCAATATAATGGTTCAAATGTCTATTGAATATGCTTCATGTACAAGCATTTCCATACAGTACATTTAGCTCTATGCTGTTAAGCAGATTAGAGTTTATAGAGTGGTGACTGTAAAGCATATTATTGTCCTGTCTGGAAGCTGAAGAACTTGAGGGCAGGTATCAGGGAAACAAATAGGCTTTATTGAACAATACTAAAGCAGGGAAACAAAACAGGGGTCAAAACAGTAAGGTTTAACATAGTGAAGGGCACAGGCAACAGGAGAATAGATGTTAATGACCGGACTGGGGACGATGAGACAAACAGGGACATAAATGCAAAAGACTAACAAGTGGCTAGCGAGAGGCAGCTGGGAATGATTTCCACACGAGGGTTTGGAATGAGAGGCAAGACAAGAGGGGTAAGCGAGTAACAGGCGTGGCTGGTTTAGGAGAAGACAGGCAGGGATTGACAATTATACATTATAATATGCAAAATATATTTGTTACTTGTTAACAATTTACTTGTTACAACAATTACAACAATTATAACAATTAAGTTCAAAGTGATGGAAGTTACTCTCCAGCACACCCAATCCCCTCACCTAAGCTCTGGTCCAGTAGAAGGATCAAGATGAGAATCACACGCATGATGTCAAAGCATCGCTCAAAGCTGGAAAAAAAAAAACACGTATGAGCAAGTTAGCTAGGCAGCTGTTCCAGAAAACTACATACTCACCCATGTGAAGGGAGTTCAAAACACAAATACAAGCATACGTTTTCTGAGTATTTGGGTGCCGTTCATGGTTGCATAAGGACAGTTCTAGGTCAGGAAGAGTGCAAGTTTAAAGGCCCCGTTTCAGCCAGTGGGGATAGCAAAGATCCTGGCCCAATCCCTTTCTACCGACAGAAGTAAATGACACAGAGTCCAAGATCTGGTGGTAATTAATCATTAAATCTCACAATACCCCGACTGAGCTAAGAATCCTCTAGAACTATTCAATATTACTTGTCTGTAGCTCCACTGCTCTATTCCCAACTCAGCATAAATAGATACTATATACAATAAATTCACTTGTTTCCTTCTTTGTCCATATGCGATACTCAACAGTGACATACTTTTTAGGTAGGTCTTCCCTCTTTGCTTTGGGAAAAAGCTATTTTGTTGTAAATTGAATAAGGGCCTTCAAACTTGCCCTGACCTAAAGAAACCTGAGGCTTTTCGGCAGAAACAAACATCTATCAGCTTCATTGAAAGTGCTGTTATTGAAAACTCATGTAAGACTATGTTTCACGGAGACCTTAAAGTTTGAGTGTTTTGCTGACAGAAAATGTGTAGGCTTTCTGGTCATCTGTATTGATGTTCTCACTTCTAAAGAAACCTCCAGAATGTGAAGTTCCACAAAATTTAGGGGTTCATATATAGTTCTCACTTTGAAACTCCACCCAGACACTTGCCAGCAAAAAGAGAGCTTCCATCAGGATAAGATAAACTAAGAGAAAAACAGATGGTGCTCGTAAAGTAGCTCAAAGTAAAACACCTTGTTTATTTTTCTTGCAAGACCATAAATCACTCTTCCATGAGAGAAAGGGTGACCTACACTGACTTTTCGGAAAATCACCCAACGAGACTTATATAGTATATTAAAAAGAGTAATTAAATTGAACTATGTTTTATATAAACGGAAATATAAATGCATCTTGTCACTAACAGTGCGACATAAATAGGACAGCCTTTATCCTTCGATTTGACCTCCTTGCATACATTATGCTTACATTCTACACAAAAGTATAGAGCTTTTAGATGTTTCACTTACATAACTCCAGATCTTGGAGAAAAACTAATTAAAAAATTATCTGTGATACCAATCCAAGCGGGACCTTGTTTAAGTTTCATATAGTTTTCTGACAACTCACAGACGTCTCACTTCCCCCTTTCTTGCCACAATCTAGAGTCTTTTCTCTTGTGTTAATGCTTAATAGAGATAAGTGACTCATCAACACAATGTTCCTGTTTTACTGGACCCCCAACTTTTTTCTAAAATTTCTCACATGTATCAGGACACAGTATCGTCCTTGTAAGGAAAGCTCTTGGGCAGCTCTGTATCGTACTTACTTTGCCAGTCAATGTGGGCCTTATCCTAAAAATAATTTTTTTCAGGATCGCCTTTTTTGACCCGACGGTTATATTTTGAAAATCATTAAAAGAAACATAATCTGGGTCAAACAGTACAGGATTACACCCGGAAGCACAATCGCTACGTCAGACTGAAGCAAAGACATATTATTCACACATGCTACATCTGTCCTCTTTAAAAAATCTACTTCTCAGTTTTTGTACATTAAAAATGCATGTTTTGTTCTTTTGTTTTTTTTTAAAAAAAAGACATAAGCCAAAGAGAACAATCACTAACAAAATTTTATTGAAATTTTCTTTATACCTAGGGGTACATAAAATCACTTTTTTTCAATTTGACAAAGTGCATTCAACAGTTTCAACAGTTTGTGCATTTGGATGAAAACACATTCTCAGTGGACAATGGCATTTATAAAGTGGTATAGTCTCATGCACTTCAGCCAAATTTTAAAACTCTTCCCTGCTTTTCCTTCTCTCTGCATTAACGCGAGTGCATTCAAGCAGAATTAAAAAGATGGGGCTTTTCCTGCGAGCCATGGGTGAGGAAGCTGATGAATCCAGGCATGTTCTAAGCAGCAGTAATGCATCCCATCAAACATACTCACTATACTACAGTGTGCAAAACTGCAGTACAAATTTTTTCAAAGTTATCTACAGAGAGACATATTTCTAGATTTCATTGCAATGCTTCTGTATAACATTCACGAGAAATGTTCGTACGGCAGCCTAGGCAGTAACTTCAAGGTGGTGAGTCTGCGTTAACCGTTTGCTATTATTATTATTAAGCAGCAAATAAACAGTGAAGGTATGATGTACACTGTACATTATGGCTACAGGAACTCCTGTTCCAGACTCTTAGTTTGACTGCAACAAAACTGCATTCGCTTACACTGCAAGCAAAACAATTTCTCAAAGATGTTATTTTTTTGCAACTAAATAAAATCCACCTACATTTTATACTTGTATATGTCTAATGGTACATAAATGGGTAATCAATGTGAAATTATGTGAAATTAAAGAAAAATGTATGCTGCAGTTTGGACACTTGTTTAAAAGGCTGCTGGATAGAAATTTTAAGAGACAAGCAACATCAGAGCTGAAGTTATAAGATCAGTTCAAACATTCATTCTGCATTTTCTGAGATAATAATTATAATGGTATGATATGGTATGGTATGGAAATGGCTCTCGCTGAGGAGCTGGAGAGCAGTACGGTCATGTGCACAATGTGGTCTTCAAGGTCTGACAGTGGCGTGATGGGATTTTCCTTCTGAGCAAAGGAAAGGTGACAAGGTGGGGGCATGGCATGGGGGGGGTTGATGGCTGAAAGGTCATTCCTGGCAGGGGTGGCCTCTCCTGAATGGAAGAGAAAAAAAATCATAAAACCAAGGTCACACGCAAAGCTTTCAGCATCGCACACCAGGCCCCCAGCCCCCGCTACGCGCTGCCGACTGCGTTTTCCACCTGCAGTTTGACGCGGTTGTTTTGCTCCGTGACTCCACCAGACAGGCACAAAGTCCTGTAACAAATACGGCGCTGGAAACGATGGAGAGACCGGCGATGCACGCGGCTTTGAAGATTATCTCGACCGCCACGGGAGGAAAGAGATATTTATGAGATGTGATTAAAACTGCAAATTTAGTCTTGGAGGCATTTTCCTGCTGCCTGCGCCTATCAGAGGAGCAAATTTGAGGAAACTTTTTGGTAAATACGCCAGTGCTTGCTGGTCTGCTTCATTAATCTAACCAAGCTCCTTAGCAAATTAGAGCACTGGCAAAGACTAGGACTACAAGAGTAGGCATGACCCCAGAGCGTGGTCCTGATACTGTCATCCCACGGTGGGTACAGGATATCTAGCTCTTTCAATCCGCCAACAGCATCAGCAAAAAATGAGAGGATGTTAAGGGAGTCAAATCACGGTGTTAATTACGTTAAATGGAACATTTCAGTAGAATGAGAACCCAGCCACGGCTGGATGGTCAGGTCTGAGACCAGAGACCCCTGCTTGAGACTAATTTAGTACAGTCTAGAATTGAAACGCCCATTCATGGGTTGAAAAGGGAAGTAGACGGAGGACTCTTGGGCAAAGGCCTACTGGTTTAACGCCTAATGAATTGGAAAGCTTGTTAGCCGTCTCAGGGCTAGAGCCAGGCTCTGCCGTCTCACAGGGTGCACAAAGGTGAGTCGTAACATGGTAACGAAACCAAGGTGCATCGCAATATAGCTTTATGAGTTTGAGTACTGCTTACACAGCCCCGAATGTTCCCTCACTGTGTTCACACAGATAGTGCTTCATGTACTATTCCCAGCCATAAAGTATTGTTTCAATACACTCTCTTACCCAAATGACTTAGAATGTTATATGAGTTAAGAAATGGCACAACAAATGGATATCATGAAGTAGGTAAACAGTATATCTTGCACAGTAATCAAGTAATGCGCCATGTGGTCTGAAGGAAGAAAAAAAATATATTAAGGTTATACTTCAAAGGGTGTAAAACAGAAATGATATTAGGGATATTGCAATAATGTGCTATATACGTCATGTTCTTTTCTTGCTTGCATGCCAGATTCCCTCAAAAATATATATCTGGCAAACCAGATTTACATATGTTTATACAGGCACGCTTATCATCTATTTCTGTGTAGATTAATTTCATTTAACACCATCACACTCAAACATAAATTCCAGTAATTTCATTAGCTGTACCAGCATAATCCCATGCCGCCACCTAGTGGTCCAGTAGAGTAGAATTTTCAAAAATTGTTTTCTTACCTTTACAATGCATAGACGAATATGAATTCTAGTCCTGCTATTAATCTGCTTCATCCTGTTGTTAAAAAAAAAAAGTTTTATCAGGATAGAATACATAAAACGGCAGGTGAACATTTTGACGTTTCGATACTGACGTCAAACATGGGAAACCCTTAATTCGCTGCTGAGTATCACAAATAACGGCTGTTACTGAGCAAGAACATTGATTAAATACATGTTAACAAAATAGCCTTTGTGGCATAATGCCTATAGTAAGGGACAGTCTTTCTGCATAAGAACATCACGAGCAGCTCTAGAGAAGCAGGTTGTGCGATATATTCAACTGGGCTACAACCAACTATCACAAATTTTGGTTTCCCTCCAAGCAGTCAATGAGGTCTAGCTTTGAATTTATTTGAAGGCTGCCTGCCATTTCTACCTCCGCGTCTGCCCCTTCATCTTCATCCTCCTTGCCAGGAGTAGAGAGAGAAAGAGAAGGAACAGGTGGTAACAGGTGAAAAGTAGAATATATGGATGGGTTAGTGTATGAAGGGATGGAAAGTTTGATTGGTCAAATCAATGCGCTTCAGTAAGTACCAAAAGAGAAGATCTAACTAGTTAAGTGGGGGGTGGGGGGTTAGCCCCCGAATTAGCACAGAACTTAATGCAGAACTTCATTCAACCAATGACATATCGATAGCAGTGACGACATTTATAAGGCTGTGGTGAAAAGGTGAGATTTAACTCCACCAGCGTACATCTGATCACACTTATAGTGTCACTTCTCCATGCCATTGATGTTTTATGGCCCAAGGAAATAGTTTAAAAAACCAGTCGTGAAATAACCACATTAAGGGTTACTGTACAATCACAACAATCTAGAATAAACATACAGAACCAATTATACAGAGACAATGAAAAGCCCAGTTTGAATGCATCCCAAATCTATACATTTAGCTTGTTAGCTGCTGTAAATCACACCATGCCGCTAGCTTACAAACATGGTTATATACGAAATATACCTCTGATACTGGTGCTTCTTCTTCTTCCTACAGAAGGGGATATTTTTTACCCATTGAAATAAATAAATTATCTCAATTGAAAATAAACACTAACCACAGACTCCAGTCATACGATACATAGAGTTAAACTGTATGTTCTGCATGTCACTGTGAATAAGACGGGAGAGAATGAAATAAGTCATCGTATATCCACCAATGGGTCACAATCCATGCTGCACAAGTGAGTAGGTTTCATGTGCCTTTAGGGACACAAGATCACCATGAAGCTACCTCACTGATCAGATCCTCTGGCTCCTGTGTTGGAAATGAAGGGGGGTGGGGGAAGTAAAAGAGGAGAGGAAGAAAAACAATAAAGCTGGAGTACAGGTGCACAAGGAAGCATGGGGAACAATGCTTGATGATTACAATGTAACTTCTTGATGATAAGTTACAATGTTATATCATCCATGACCAATATACAGTTAGTGTCAATCAAATATCCTTAAAGTGGCATCTGGATCTTGTGGTTCCTGACATTCTAGACCATAGTCTGTCAAAGAGAGGCTGGATAATGTGTTCAGTATGAAGCCTGGGGGAACCAGGGTCAGATAATATGCAATACAGATCTGTATCTCTGCCACTGGGGGGGGGGGGGGGGGAGGGGGGGCATTTCAC
>JAODJW010000036.1:10662385-10682682 GCA_026777045.1 Hyperopisus bebe | reverse complement strand
CGGGGGGGGGGGGAGGGGGGGGGCAGAGTAATCACCAGGACCCATGTCAATGTTGCATGAAAATAAAATGAGTTATAGAGCAGGATGAGAAAGGAGTTAAACGTCCCAAAGCTGTGGGGGAGGAAATGGGTGAAATTATTGTCAGGTGAGTTAGTGGGGTGCATCACCGATGTCAGAAGAGCAGGGATTTCAGGCGAAGACCTTGAGGGGGAACAAAAATATGAGACTGTGAGCATTAAAGGGGTTTTCTAGCGGCTGGGTGGGTCTTGGTCACAGGACACGTCTCTGTCAGCAAATTACAATCTCCGCCGTAGGCTCCTCTGCAGTCACATGCAGCCCCGGGGCCTCGCTCTCGCTCGCGGCGTTGGCGTCCTCCATAGCGGCTTCCTCGTCTCCGGCCGGCCCTTCGACCACCTCAGTGGGCTGCTCCGGTTTCTGAGGTGAGGCGAGACAGCGGTCCGTGATGGAACGCCACGCCGTGCCCGGCCTCCCGCAGAGCGCCACGACAGGGAAGGGGTCCCTACTCAGCCGACGCCAAGTTCGAGTCAGAAAACGCTCAGAACACTCAGGGGAATTAGAACGGGGAAAGGAATCCGATGAGATGTTGTATAACGGCATGTACTGTAAAACAAACGCTACTGCCAGGCCAAAAAGCCATGCAGTCTGACGCCATCTTACAGTTAAGCTCTGTGTGTCACGATCGCTGGGAAGGACGAAGGCAGGTAGGCGAGAATGCAAAAGTAAACGGGTTTATTCGGACAAACAAGGCAGACCGCAACGAACTAGGTCTAGGGAAACTAACTCAGACCGGACTAAAATACACAGGACAAGCCGAAAATAACAGGCAGGTGCTCACAATCGGGAAGTAACACGAGGTAACGAGGGGGGTGTGGCACACAGGAGGAGCGAACGAGCAGGTCATGACACTGTGGCCCTTTCCTAGGTAACACAATTTTGAAAGTGAGATGTTACAAGTGGCCCCATCTGTGCCCGATCACCTGTTCACCGAAAAAAAAAAAAAACAGTTTTAGCAGAAGATGCTTCCACTGGCATGTTTTAGCTGGTATGCTCACTAATTACGAACACTACGTAGCTAAATGTGCTATTGTAAGACAGTTGACCCTCAATGACTGAGCCATAATGAATAATACTCAGAATGTTATGGCCTTTAAGGGTGATTATTTTTCATAAGTACAACTAGATCGTCTTGAAGAGGTCCGGAAAGTTTACCTTCTCTACAGCCAAATTGGGTGTTTTTGTCTTAGTGAAAATTTGATTGTAAAAGGTTTGATTGTATGAGAATTGCAAAAGCCAATATAGCGATCAACAAAGGAAAAAATACATATAGTTTCTCAGCAGAAAAACATCAATTTTAAACTAAATCGCTATATTTCAGTGCATTCTACTCATAGCCTGCTGCATAAAAAGCTGGATGCATTGCAGGACTGTTATATCACGTACTTCGAGATAACAAACACAACTAAACCAGGTTGCTGAGGCATATGTGCTGAGAACTCAAAGCCAAAACAGCGCAAAAAGAAATCAATCTGACTCAGGAAAACTACAGTCTGTTGGCCCACCCTGCATAATTCGTGATAAGACAGCAGGGATAAGTCTCAAAATATGGAATCAAATAAAACAACAACAACAAAAAGGACAGATGGCAAAAACAGGAAGTTGAAAGGCAGGGGGGATCTTATTGGTTCATAATTTACAGCCGACTCATTGTGTCTGTACTGCATATGTAGGCTCCTGTCTCAGGGGCACTGTCAGTTTGTGCAGCTTTACCCCAAAACTCCATGGTTTAGGGCCACAGGGTTCCTTAACTCTCTGGCATTTCAGTTTGTCTCATCCCACAGCTGGGGGTTGTTCTTCAAAGCAGGATTTCTTGCTTAGCGGGATAACTTCTTGGATTTAAGGTAGTCTGGGTTAAATTGCCTTCATCTTTGTCCACTTACATGTAGCGCAGACTACCTTAAATCCAACAAGTGATCCAGCTAAGCAAGAAATCTCGTTTTGTGGAACACCGCCCTGTGGCCTGTACTATGAAGCGGGGTTACTGGCTTATCAGGGTAACTTGTCGGATTTAAGGTACCACAGTTTAAATGGACTTCATATTCGTTCACTTACATTTTGCCCAGACTACCTTAAATCCGACAAGTTACCCCGATAAGCCAGTAATCCCGCTTCATAGTACAGGCCCCTAGTTTTTGACAATATAGCATCATATGTCCATGAACAAACAAATGAAATTGCAGGGATTTCATAGAACAATCAGTACAAAGATTCATTTTCTTAGGACTAGTCCCCATGTATCGAATTTATGTTCTAGACTAGCTCATAATAAGTTTGATATGTTAAATCCATGTCGTTTGAGTACCTAACATACCTTACATATTGTTGGATATTGGATTTAGGAAACACATTACAATTTTAAGCATCATTTACACTCCTATTCAGGTATGACTTGTGTTAGCTATTTTAACCGTTTTAGGTGGGTGGGTGGGTTAAGAAAATTGATCTAACCTTTGATCCTGGGGGAGGAGGAAGACCCAGAAATTCAAAGACTTGATTTTCCTCCTTGGCATCAAAAAATGTCTCATAGTCCTGCAGAAGAACAACAAACAAAGTTTGCGTTGCCATCACTCGCTGCCTTATTACACTTAATACTTCTTGACATATTTTGATAATTCAGTCGTTCTTTTTCAGTCGAGACCTCTTCATTGTTTAAATCCTTTTTGTACAAGAAATCACCTTAGTTTGGTAAGCTCCAAACCAGCTACTATTAGAGAGGTACCTTTGATACCTGCAAAACCTCAACCTGGAGTCAGTGTACCATTGCATTGCTCTTCTTCCTTTCCAGCCAGGCTTTCTGTATGAACATGAGGTATCACCAGGCGAGTGTCTCTCACCCCACAGTACTCCTCCCCATTAAAGATTTGCGGGGGCAGCGGAATCCCATTTGTGGGCTTCTTCTCCCCCGGGACGTTCTCCCTCATCCATTGGCGGTTCTCCTCGTTGGATGCAATGTCCAATTGCATGTATTCAATCTTCAGAGCCTCCAGAAATCCCACTACGTCCTGTTGCTTCTTTTTGATCTAAAAGAAAATCACAACAGAGCCAATGCAAGAGATCTGTCTGTGAATCGACTGTCCGTGTGCTGCGAGTTTGCACATGAGGAAGCAAGATGACCTAAATGAGAGAAAATCGTCTTCCAAAACCAATTTGCCAGTACAGGGTCAAAGTAGGAGCCCATCTCAGGACACACAAGGTAGGGGGCACCCAGGATGGGCTGCCAGTTCACTGGAGGGCACACCCTGAAAACATTATGGGCAATTTAGAGAGACCAAATTAGGTATGCATGTTTTTAATCATGCGGGGAACATGCAAACCTGGAGACAGAATTCAAAACCAAAAAAGCTACAGTACTACTCTAAATAGTGCTATATTTTTCGCACTTGACGGAACACAAAGAATGATACACAAGTTAAATGAGAGCATTTCCAGCGCGGCCTCTCCATTATCACGCTGTTTAAATGTGAACCTAATTGTTTAATGAATTCGAGTACGTAACGACATGGTGAAAACTGGAACGAAAATCAGCCACAAAGCGAATCCAGGCAACGGCCGGGGGGAGGCTTTTTCATTGAGGTGCAAGTAAACATCCTCGGGCTGTTTTGTTCAAACACTGGTTAATTCAAAACGCTTCTAGAAGTTTCTGATGGGAAAATACATGCGCCTCCTAGGCAGATTGCTGTTGCAGGTTTGGAATGTGAGCTGAACGACAGCGGAGAGATATATAAGGAAACTCAAACACAGTATAACTATGCCAGCTCAGACCGGTCGCCCATGTTACTGTAGCTAATATTGGATACAGTTTAAAGAAGCCGTTTGAAGTTATAATTCCTCTTTAAATAGCATTACTTTTCACAATTGCACTGAAAATTGACTCCCCCCGACATTCATTGTATTAGTCGGTTGATTGTTCGCAAAAATCTTGAGCGTGTTTAAGCGTCAAAAGCGCAATATCTGTTTAGTTTTATTCCAAAAAATGCAGGCAGACAGTAGGTAGATTCTACTATTTTAATAAAAGTTCTACAGCCTTAAACGTGAAAGACACAAGTTACATTAAAGTATAATAAACTGCTGAACTGCAAATACCTGCTGGTAAACGAAATGCTTATTTTCATCTAATAAATCTAAAATGTATATTCCTTACCGCAGTGGATCCTGATGAAGTAGCTAAAAACACCTTAATGACCATTTTTGCAGATCTGCAAACTTATAGATCGGGACGGTGAAGTGTTTAAACACAGAGACAGTCTCCCAAAGAAGGGGACTCACGCAGGACGCCGCTGCGGTCACCAGTCACCCCAGACTGGTCATTTAAATCCTAGAAGACGAACCTTCTAGTGGGATTGGTGGGTTTGTGTTTTGGGAGGGGAGGTTCAGAACCAGCCCGGTGATTTGCAATGCATGCTGTCTGTCGGGAAATACTGTAGTGAGTGAAGTTGCTTTGCGTCGCATGGAAAATGAATGTATTGGTCCAGACTATCATAGGAAACATGTGATGTAATTATTAGTAACTGATAAGCAGATGGTAGCAGAAATTATCAGGATAGGAGCTAGCAAAATGTGACAAGACTACCTAATCAATCTTTCAATAAAGTGGGAAAAGTTCTATCATCTAACAAACGTCTATCATGCACTGATTTAAAATATTCGACGGAAAATTAATTAACACAGTTTTGTGCGCATAATATCATTTCTTATGCGCACAAGACAAAGAATATCATTTTTCGGGACTTCGCTACCGATCTACAATCTTGATAGTTTGCTTATGATATTTATCCTTACCAATGAATTCAATTTAGTTTCTGAAGTAACTTCACTGACAGACCTGATTAGAGAGATGCGTGTTGGTGATATTTCAGTGATTACAGTTTGCGTGGTAATTTAAGAATTTTGTCAGATAGAGGTTCCCAATGCTGATGTAAAATACATTAAATTAGTATATCAAAAATAGTTTGAAATTGTATGTTTTATAACATCTCGAAATTACGCTGACGTTTCAACTCTAAGGAACAAATCAGTTAATATTTTGTTTTGCTGTTTTGTTTGTGCTGTTTTTACGTTACCGGTACATTTAATTCCTGTTGGTTTGTTAGTCATACAAAATGGGACATGAACTGAACAAGGTTCTCTGGTTCTCTGGTTCAGCGCACTTTATGACATTACATGACATCCTAATGTTGCTTGTTTCCGGTCGTTCCTCAGTTATTACTTATATCTGGAAAGAAAACTCTCGCATTCAAAGCGCAAACAATGCCGTTGTTTCAGATCGACCGATCGCTGAGACAATATTACGTCATCATATAGCTCAGAATACAGCAGCTCTTCATCATCGGGCCTGCCCTAGTGGAGGATACGTCTGTGAGTGAATACTGGTTTATATTTTCCGTCTTATATTTAGATTATTTTAGGTATGATTTATTGGCATGCTTAGGGTGACCAGATGATCCATATCAGGGAGGACACTCTGAGCAAGGACACGAATTGTAAATTACCATTTCAATTAAACGGACCTGGATTTCACTTCAGCACTGACTTCTTGCTGTGTTCTGATTGGTCAGTCTCCTATAATCATGCATGTGTCACTAATGCTAATGTGAAACAGCTGGATGAGTCTTTCAGTCAAGGAAACAAATCAGTCAAAGCACAAGAAGAGCTGAACTATTTAGCCGAGCACAGGAGCCTTTCAATTTGAAGGTAATTTGTAAAACCCGAAGTAGCCCAAAGTGTCCTTCCTGACATGGATTATCTGGTCACCCTAGGCATGCTCCACCTGTACCAAGGGAATAGTCAGGTCACTGTGCAGCACGTTTTCCGGCGCATTGTTTTTGCCAGTCTGCGCTAAATCAGGGAGCTGGGCAAACGGGTGCCCGAACTACAGCAGCAGCTTACTTCCAGGGTCGCTGAACCAGCTGCTGAATTGTGTGCAGACTCGCCATGCGGCCTGGCCGCTGCTCCAGGCAACAGGTACCCGTAGGTGCGCGCGCTGTGTGTCGCCTGGCCTCTCCGCGCGCGCCAAGGGCTCCCTCTGCAGGCTTCAGCTGCTCAGTCCGGACCGCTTCTGCTTAGGTAGGAAGCAGGGAATGCGGGTCTGTACAGACAAAGGCTAATTAAGCGTCTTGGAGGACGACAGTGACCTGTAGCTATGCACAAAAGTATGAGACTGGCGTTGTACCTTAAGTAAAAGTGTCATAGTTACCACGGTAAGAAAGGGTATCGAGACTTTATAAAATGCAGTCATTTTTGTATTGTACATACTGTCTTAATTACGAAAGTATAAATATTAATCTTAATCATATGACTGCAAATATTCAAATGGATATAAGCCGTCTTCAATAAATATGCATTGTTATTTACTACTTGTCTCTTCCAGAGGCGGACATTTCAGGTCCAGAAATTAAAAATCCAAACCAGGATTTTATTTCAACCAATTAATTGAGCCTAAAGAGTCACAGTCAGAGTGCTCAACTCCTTGGTTCAAATAAAGTCTTGGTCTGGATTTTTACTTTCTGGACCTGAAATGTCCGCCTCTGGTTTTCCCTGATTTGGCAAGTGGCAACCCGAGGGGGGAAAGTATAGCTTGCCAACACGTCATCCTATTTGCTATCTTACCGCTTAATTTCAGGGGACCTATGAAGCCAAACTAATGCACATTGGCAGCTCTAGGCTTTTAACCCACAGGGTGCAAAGTGAAAAGAGCCCAACCAGTAATTCATCCAGATAAATAAACTTGTAAAAAAAATAGTAAACACATTTTCAATAAATGATTAGTACACATTGATATGACTAGCATAAGCCACATTTTAAAAGGTAACTTAATAATATAATTTGATCTGCCTTGCGCCCGTAGCTTTATCTGTTCTGGCCCCCATGCGACCCTGAGTATGGTTTCAGAAAATGGATGGATGGATGGATGGATGGACAGATATAATTTTATTTTATGTAACTCAGTATGTTCAAATACAATTTTCATCTGACCAGTGGGGACCCCCGCCCCCCGGTAAAATCACCTATGCATAAGCAAAATCTCATAATTTGAATGTTCCTAAATGGGCTGCAGAACCATTTTCCTTTTATTATGGAATGTGTGGTTAAAAATTATTTTGTTTTTATATATATAGCACCAGTTGTGACTTAATATATATAATTACATACAAAAACATGGGGTCGTGACTTAATGGCTGAGGAATAATGTGAGTCCTGAGGCTAAACCAGTTAAGAATTACTGACTTGAATTAAAAATCGGCCCTAGACCCCTAGACATTGGGGACCTCCATCCCCTCCCTGTGATAAATTGCAGGCCGATATGGGAAGATGGTCACTCCACAGCCCCGCAGTGCCACAGGCTTTTCGAGGGGCAGGTGTTTGAACTGGGGGGGGTGTCAGTAAATTTTGTGTTGACCCTCGAAAAGGGAGGCAATTTCAATCGTTCGGGTAAAGGGGGGAGGTGCGCGGACACCCCAGTCTCCCCTCCCCCCTGCACATGTGTGCAGCCCAGGGAAAGAGAAGTCATACAACAGAAATGTTATACTACAAAAAGTATTCTCAAAATGACCACAAGAGGGAGTTAGTCAGACCATATTGATGCCTTTTCACATTAAAACCAAAACGTCTGAATTATCTTTTTGTTTTGTTTTGTTTTAATTTTGACCACATAAAAATATAACATATTTATTAACGTATTGCAGGGTAAAGTGCAAGAGTTGTATATCGTTTGAGCAAAATAAAGACATCTTTTGAGCAAATATGTGATGTACCAATTTTTTACTTTTTGTATTTGCCTACTACATTTATTAAGGAAATATCACGAAAATGGCATAACTGTGTTAAATAATTTGTATCAATATGTTTTTTACTTTCTGTGTGCAAACAGAACAGATGTTGTAATAGGGCGGTACAAAGGCTTCGCACCTCCAGGTTGCATCGTGAAACCCGTCCCGTTTGCGGAGATTGTATCTTCTCCCCGTGTTATGAAGGTTTCAACGGTACGCACTGCAACCCTGAATTTAATAACTAGTTGCGAAAAATGGATGAATTCACTCACTTACAGTCCAGTACTCTGCAACACATCAAACAATGGTTTGTTTCCTTGAGTGCTAAAAAATTAGCTTTAAGATTTACGTAATTGGTATCATTGATGTTTATGTCATTAGAGTTTATTTACAGTACCCGCTACCAACTGTGTGCTCGATCAGCACTGTATGACCTGCCGTAGATGCACTTCATATGAATAGATGTCTTTCAGGATATTCTATTTGTGTACCTTGTACTTCTTAAAATTTGCTTTTCCCTCGTTTACTTGTTTGCTCTATGTTCTTTGTCTGTTTTGCAATAGTGTTCGTCTCTGCTCTACATTCCCGCTACAGTATGCAGCAGAACCCCCCGGGATCAATGAAGTTCATCTTAATCTTAGACAGCAGGTGTATTTACATATTTTCATTCAATCATTCATACATCAATTTATTTAAGCGTGTGTGTGTGTGTGTTTGGGTCTGGCATTGTAGTGGACATCTTGCTTTTGCATTTATCTTTTCACTGATGTAAGGGAACATATTTATTCCTGTTGCACACTAAAGAGGACATGCTGTCAAATTAAAAATAAAAACAAATTAGAAAAAAATTAAATTGTAAGATGTCTTATTTACTCCAAAGACAAATATCCTAAAATTGAAGGACACTTCAATTTTCTCAGGAGGATATATATTCCTAATGTATGTCTTTAATTCCAGGATGTGTCCTTGACAGATTTGGAAACTGTAGAAAACACAGCACTACATAAGTTTTTAGAGGATGAAGGAATGAATGAAAATATTAGCCTGGAGGCAAATAATGCCAGTGCTGTATTTTGAGCCATTGTACACATGCAAACTGATAGGTGGTTTTCAGCCAGTTCTAATCTGAACTAAGTCATCTACTGACTGAGATGGGGATACCTGCTGTCATGACATATGATGGAGGCAGAGGACAGAACAGGGGGCCGGTGATGTATAGGACGCCTGGGAGGACTTGCAGCCCCCCCTGGACCCACCAAATTAAAGCTGAGGTATGTTAATGAAAGTGAAGAGACCATCCAGAACCTGCACCGTGGGAAGTCAGCCTACAGAATCCTAGGGGGGGGGGAGGAACCAGGACAACTGTCACAAGAGGGCCTTTGGAGACGGGGAACGTACGAGCTAGCCTTTGTCACACGTTCACCCGACAAATGGGAACAACAGGCAAAAGCAATTTGATGCGGGGACTCTTTGGCAAGGTAGGTATCAATGATCCAAATCCAGAGGTGAAGATCAGGCGCAAAGCCTCTGGCTGAGACCCCTTTAACGCATTTTCCCACACAAAAGAGTCCAGCTATGATGGCTCCCGATGAAAGAATACAAGGAATGCACGACACCAAATCTACCTACATTCTCAGCAGAAACAACTAGTTTTCCTTTTTAATTTCCTTAATACATTTTTTGTTAGGCCCACGGGATGATATCAAATTCTAAGTATTGTTCACACATTTCCAGTATCTTAACAACACACATCAAGGAAGTTCCACATGGAAACACATTGTTTAAAAGCTGCCAAACGTGTGCTTTTTGTCACACTTCAACCAATCAAAATCTCTCACAATTTACTCGACTCCCTAATATAATGAATAACATTTCAATAAAATGAATAGTGCTGAAACAGAAGGTGTTTCATAATGATTGAGCATTGGTCTTTGTTATCCTTTGACAGAGCTCTATGTTTTTTAATTTTCTCCTTGAAAATTCCATTTCTTGGATGCGTGGCTGAAGATACTGTGAAGTCTCCTCTATGATTTTCACATTGTTTCTTATTGATGTTTCTTGTCACATGGATGAGAGTCGCAAGAAATCTCAGGACACTTTGAAATTCAAACCCCAAAATACACATAACAAGAATGCAATATTCAGAATTTATAATATTCATACACCAGTTTGATCTACAAGAAATGCTTTAATCATCTATAAAATGTCATTAAAACGGTCACAAAAAACAACCATCACAGGACTGACACATAGTTTATAGATAGTTTATTAGTGGAACGAACTATTCAAATAAACATCACTTTTTAAATATTATTCACTTGTGTTTTGTAAACCATTAATTTCATCTACAATTACATGGGTTAAGGCTGTGATTCAACTAATCAAAATACTGAGTATAGGACTATTCTTCAGGACACAAGGATAAACATAACCATGAATGTCAAATTGGCTCTACTTAGTGGCCAAACAGTGCTGTACCTATTCTGTGGGTATTAACTCATTTAAGACAACTACATGTTTAGACATTCAGTGTGCCGATCTCTGCATGAAATCCCAGCGGAGGGCAGGACACTCACACTTGACTGACAAGCGACAACTGCAAAGACAGCAGATAACAGTGAGTGACAGCTGCGAGGTGGAGTTAAATTCACGTGTGGTGTTAGCGGTTAGAGGAGAATGGAGCTTTTCTCAAGCCACAGGATTAAATTCATATCAAGGTCATATATCCCCCCTTCAATTAAAAAAAAAACACGCATTGTTATGATAAAATGACTTATACTGCACAACTGTAGCTGAACTGAGATGATTGTCCTTTGTATTACTAAGACATATGCATTTTATACAGTACGTATATCTTCCTTCATTGTTATGCATTAAAAATTGGGGGAAAATTCCACAAAGAAACCTAAAAACATTTCCTAATACATGGATTGGTCACAAATAAAAAGCAGTTTCATTTGAAGTGGGTTAAGTGATTTCCTGTAACGGTTTCCCTGCGGCTGAAGATGAGAGAGAGCAACAGACAGCAGCTGTGGCATTTGACCCCTCCCTCTGTGCACTCAACCTGTTATGTGAATCCCACCTGCCACGTCCTAACAGTTGGAGCTTGCATGCATCTGTGGTGTTCTGCCGGGAACATCAGGTGTTTTAAAAACTCCATCCATCATCTGCCGCTTATCTGGGGTCAGGTCATGAGGGCAGCAGTCTAAGCAGGGATGCCCAGACCTCCCTCTTACCAGCCACCTCTTCCAGCTCCTTTCAGTCACTACCCAAAGCTCATGACCAAAGGTGAAGGTAGCAACATGAATCGACTGGTAAATCAAAAGCTTTGCCTTCCAGCTCAGCTCCCTCTTCACCACAACAGAATGGTACAGCGTCCGCATTACTGCAAACACTGCACCGATCCGTCTGTCGCTCTGCCGCTCCCTTCTTCCCTTGCTCATGAACAGGACCCTGATATTTAAACTACTCCACCTGAGGCAGCAACTCATCCCCCACCAGGAGGGGCAATCCACCCTTTTGTGGCCAAGAACCATGGCCTCAGACTTGGAGCTGCTGATCCTCATCCTGGCTGCAAATCGCCCCAGTGCATGTTGCAGGTCAGAGCTTGATGATGCCAACAGGACCATTAATACTAACAATAATAATTACTATTATTATTGACTTATTACCCCCTTCCTTAAGCCACAGATTAGTAAATTGCTACGTGGTTGAAAGATAATTGGTTTACAAATGCCAAATCCTATTAACGAGCGTCCTACGTACATTAGGTCACTTTAAGACGTTTGAAAAATATGTTAATATTGTTTTGACGGCCGTCAATTCCTATTAATTTTGCTTTAACAATTTTACTTGTAAGTAAATACGGATTCAAAATGAATCAGTCAAAAGTGGAAAAAAGTAAACATAGTACTTGAAAGTACCTATATAGTCACGTTCGCATTCCTGTGACGTATTTGTGACGTTTGTTAAAAGATTCTCCTCTTCAAGAATGCGATGATAACAAAGATGGGGGTGTGTATTTTAACAGAAAGAAATGCCGTATGTTCGTGCGCAAATCATTATGCATATCTGGGTATATATATCCACTATCATTCTCCTAATACACTTGGTAAGATATAAGGGGCGGCAAAGACGTCCGAGCTGCCGGACAGTTCGACATCGTAAAACTATGCGGAGGAGCTTCAATGTTATCAGCTGATGATGAAAGATAGACGCATGATCTAGGTGTAAAATTCCTTTTCAATAGTTGAGCTGGAAACAACTCCACATATTACAAAATAAAGGAAGAAAAGGTGGGGATTTTGGTCAAGGTTTCACAAAAGCACAAATCGCAGAACTAGGAACCAGGCATGAATGACCGCCATTTTCCTTTATTTTCAACCTTGTTACAGTGACAGGGCACACCCCCTAAAAATGCAGCAAGCGATGAAACTGCTCTGCATTTGTCATTTGCCCAACATACGACATACAGAAACAGGCACTTATAATTTTGAAAAAAATAAGCACAATGCACAAAAAAGCTGTGTATGACCTCGAATTTAACGCATTTAAACAGGGCGTCCATTGAAATTAAAAATAAGCAGTAGCAATTAACAGGGGAGAACAACTTTCATGTTTGACAACTGTCCGCCCCCCCTTCATTAAAAAAAACTGGGAATAATAGAACTGATTGGCATGCAGACCTACCCAGACAGGTACCTTGCTATGATTTAAAAATATGTTGACGATTCCTAGAGGCCAATCAGCCGCATGATGGGCGGAGAGTAGGTTGCCCATCAGGTTGGTGCTATAATGAATAGAGGGGAGCGGGGGGAGAATCCAATCCGGTTTCAGCTAGTTTCTGGTCCGATAGAACATTTATGTTCGCTACACTTTGTTACTAGGTACTGTTCGAATTTTAGTAATCGGACAGCATTACTGTAGATTTGTAAAACCTCTTCGTTGGATATTGATTTATCCGTCTAGTTTAAATATCCAAGAAAATCCACCATGCCCAAAAGAAACAAAGTAAGTCGATTTATGTAAACCGATGAATTTGTTTGTTTTCTCCTCCGATGCAATTTATTATCGTGAATCCTCTTCTGCATGCAACAAATGTATGAAGTGTGCAATCTCTGCATGTTGGATGTTGGTTTAAATGGATGCCGTTGTCGCTGTACTTTAAAGCACGGTGCTGCGAGTCGCTTTCGGAAAGTGGCGCCTTTTTACTTAGTGCTGTTTTAATTCTGAGCAGTTTAGTTGCGTTTGTTTCGGGGCAGTTGACTGTGTTTAACGAGTGCGCGCGCCTTGTCCATTTTGCATGTATTCGTTTATACAAAATGTTGCATTTCTGTAATTGGTTTAAACAAAGGGGTGTAACCCTGCGCCTTTCATCCAAATACTGCGATTTAGCGAATATGTTGATTAGTTTTTGTGCATTGCTTTTAGAGTTTATTTTGGGTCTGTTTAACCAAATTAGCGCATATGCATACAGGTAAAATGCCCCATAATGTTGTACAGTGCAACTAAGCGTAAAGGGAATACACGACTCCTTCTGGTTCGGAAAGGGCACGGAGTGTGAAAGGGTGTCATGGCTGCCCGTGTATCCGTGAAGATCGCCGGTCACACAGGGAGAAGCTAACGGTGGTGCAATTTCTCCTTCCACCTTAAATGCTTACATCTCGTGCATTTGTTAAAGTGGGTGACTCGGGCCAAGTCAACAATCCCAGCGATCATCCCGTTTTAAATTTGCCGTATTGGTGGGCGTATTCGGTTTGCATTCCTGCCCCGGTTCATTTGCTCAGATAGAATGTTGGCGTTGTGCGATGGCGATTTTTCTTTCCTCCCCCTCCCTTTTCCCCGTCGTCATAGTGGGGCTCGGCTACGGACAATTCCGGTGTATTCCGTAACCTTTTGGAGATCGCCGAGGATCTCGGAGTCTGTCATTTGAATCCGTGGCGGGAAGGAATAGTGCACTTACAGGGGAGCCCGCATGATACAGAATGAAGGCGCGGAAGAGGCGGGGCGGACTTCCCCTGTATTCCCTGATGCATGGAACCTGGTTTCACTAGGTTATCACTAAATCCTCCAATTAAAAAAGATCTGCGTATCTCACATATGATCTGTTTTTTTTTTTTTACTTTATTTTTAACAGGCAAGCAATGACACTGAAGCAAATGAGGTCAGTATTGGATATCATTACAATTCTTAGTTCGTTTTTTGTATTTAACGAAAAAGAATGTGGTTGTTTGTAAAAAATATTTTTTGTTGTTCTTGTGCAGCCCAAAAGGAGATCTGAGAGATTGCGTGATGTAAGTTTATCATTGTATTTTTTTTATATTACTCTCTTTATTGGTTGCATGGCACTAACATTTTCATTAAAAATATGTTTTGCAGAAACCCCAACCAAAGTCAGAACCCAAGCCAAAGGCAAGTGATATCCAGTCATTCTCATGCGTTATTTTAGTAATCTTCCTCAAGGTTTTGTCAAAAGGCCTGTAGTTTATATAATCCAAAAACTCACCCGAGAGGGGGGGGGGAATTATGATTTTAATCAATCTTTTTTTATCCTTTAGAAGGCACCTGCAAAACCTAAGAAGACGAAGGAAGTAGAAAAGGCCAAGCCAGAGGCGAATGAGGAGACTCCAGCAGAAAATGGGGAGGCCAAACCCGATGAGGTCAGTGGGTATCCTGGTGTGTAGAAGTCTTGTAGCAGATATATTATACTTCCTTAAGACTTCCTGTCACCCCCGTCACCTGTTAAGTTCTGAGTGATTTTCCCATTTAACTTGGACTTTTGCCTGGTGTTCTAAAATCCTTCATGTGTTAGTTGAAAGAAATGTATTTAACTGCTTCCTGCACCACCACTCTTTCCCTCCTCCACAATCCCCAGGAGACACCAGCTTCAGAAGAACCTGGACAGAAAGGCAAAGAGTCCGAATAACATAACATCCTTATCATGTCTTTTACCTGTGCGCCCTGTACCTCTTTTCTTGTACAATTCAGAGGAATATTTTTATCAACTATTTTCTAAATGCAGGTTTTTTTTAATAGTTTGATTGTAGAAACACATTTTTTTAAAAACAAAGAAAAATGCATTTGGAGAGGGATACAATCACATCCCACGTTTTTACATTTATGGACAAAAACTATGGTTGTTGTACGGTCAACAGGTTTTTATTTTCATGATTTTGTTCTTTATAAGGGGTTTGAGTTGGACAGGTTGCCACAGTGAGAATGTGCAATCGTGTCATTTTTCAGGAATTATTGTACAACTGGGAGGGCTTTTTGGAAGACTAACATTCCATAGGCTTTATGAGCGGAAAGAAGTACGTGTAATTTGTATCGTATTGGAAAAGAGTTGGGGGTTGTGAATTATTTTTAAGGGTGATGCATTGTTTTATTGTTTATAATGATCAATTTTAGACTGTTTGTAATCTGTGATCTGTAAATGTTGAGTTTTACCCATGCCGTTGTCTTACCTGACAATTACCATTTCATTTGTTTTGGAATTCTACCATTCAGGCCTGTGTGTTGTATGTGTTTTTTTGTCAGTTTTGGTGATTAGCATTGCAATAATGTCATGTAGCTGCTGTGGATGTGGGATTTTTCAAGAATGCCCATATGCAGTATGTAACGGTACATCGTGTGGATTGTAACATGGAATATTAGCAAGGCTAATTACGAGACATGCGTTTAGTGTTCAGCATACTGGTGAAAATTGATCCTTGTACAAGGATATTGAAAAGGAAATGACTGTACTTTTACTTGTTCTGTAAAGTGACCATAACAGCAGTAGCAATATTTGCATTTGGGTTTTGGGTAACAAGTACATATGTACAGTTTTTTTTTTCCTTTGTAGCTGTATCTGTGTTATGATTGGTATAAAAACCAATAAAGAATTGGTTGCAACTTGCTGTCACACTTTTTTTTTTCTGAAAATCATAACACTATTTTTGTGGCAGCACACATTGCATAGTGATGTGTGCATGCAGTTTATTCATAACACTTCCTCAAATTACTTCTGACCAAGATGCTGAAATGTTTCATTAATGTAAAGGAGTTATGGTAATGACTGCATAAAATGAGTTACAAAGTATAATATTTTTCCTGTTGATTTTCTGTCTAGTAGATTATATGCTTCTAAACCTTGAGGGCTATTAAAGGAGATCTGTGGTGTTATAAATGCAAATATATTCACACTGTGTAGTGTATCAGCTGATAGAAGGTAGTCTGGGCTACACATGCCTGGTTCTGGCATCCTCATTCTTGGCTCTTATTTTCCAGAAACTTCTTAAATTACTTGAATCTTTGAAAGGGTATGCAATCATTCTGTTGAAGCAAAATTGTGAAGGAGTTATTTTTCAAATGCAGGTTATTGTTCATAATATAAACATCCGTTAATTTGTGATAATAGCTTATGAATCGTTATACCATCTCATCCTTTAACAACCAAGAGTCCTAACATTCACTGGACTCTTAGCATTGTAGATCTGCAGTAAACAGCTATTTAAAGCTTGTTTAAAATACTTGCTCAAGGCTTGATCTTTCTAATTTTGAATATTTAAAACAACGTTCTTAGATGCTATTTACGTGCATTACTTTTGTAATGGGTGTTACTACTACATTTACTTCTGCTTTTGGGCTGATATGTTTTTCAAACTGTTCACGTGGGGGAGGGGGCTTTGCCTCTGAAGATGACATCCAAGGCATACTAGCCATTAGCAGAAGGGCATAAGTTTGATTTCAACACTGGTTGGGACGAAATTAGCCTCAAACCCACATCCCCCACTAAACACACACAGTATTCATACAATATTGGTAGGGACATGTCCCTATAGTACGCACTCAAATATACACCCTTGCATTAGTAGAATAAAGGGGTGTTTGTCACAAAAGAATTTGATATTTGAATCTTGAGGAAAAATAATCTTAGTGTAACCTTGGATAAGGAAAAACATGGAATGTTATCTTCAAATCGCTTAGGGTCACAGAGAAACTCAGGCAGGAATAGCCCCTGGATGGGATGGTGGTGCACTGCAGGTCACATATGCTACAGGAAATTTTAGAAATGCCAGTTAAATTAACGCGTGTTTTTGGGTGCAGGAGAAAAACAACTCAGGGAAACGAAAGACCACAGTGCTCTCTTAGAATGATTTAGAATATGATGATTGAGAAAAAAAAAACTAAACTTATGTTGGTTACCCTGCATTAATATGAAGAAGGTACAGAAGTGGCTCTAGCTCTTAAGGATACTAAGGAAGGCTGACTTGTCCAAGCAGCTGATGGTGTCCATCTGTCGCTGCTCTGTGAAAAGCATACTCACCTGTGGCATCCTGGTATGGTATGCTGGCTGCTCTGTGGCTGACAAGAAGATCCTCCAAGGAGCCATCAAATCAGCAAAAAAATTACCAATACCCAGCTACTATATGTCACTAGAGGACATATACAGAACCCAATGTCTTTGACAGGTCATGAGAATCATCAGGGACCCATCTCACCCAGGCCACCACCTCTGCACTCTGCTGCCCTCTGGAAGGAGTTATAGGTCTATTAGGACGTGCACTTCCAGACTACTGAAAAGCTTCTACCCAAGCACTATCAAAGAACTGAACTCAGTAAAATAACTGTTCATGGCATCAAAGTATTAAGTGCCCCCGGTCACACGTCTCTGGTGACTTCCTATGAAGTCAGCAGACGGATTGGAAGAGCATGGGGGGTCATGAGGTCACTGGAAAGGGATGTGTGGTGCTCCCGATATCTTTGCAAGAGGACGAAGGTCCAATTCTTTAGAGTCCTGGTGCTCCCTGTCTTGCTGTATGGCTGTGAGACATGGACGCAATCCAGTGAGCTGAGACAAAGACTGGACTCGTTCAGTACTGTGTCTCTTAAGAGAATCCTTGGTTACCGCTGGTTTAAGGCACATTACCTACATTATGAGGGAGCATCAGTTACGGCACTGCGGCTATGTGGCGCATTTCCCTGAGGGTGATCTGGCTCGCAGGTTCCTCATTACTGAGGACCCGAGTGGCTAGACCAGGCCAAGGGGACGCTCACATGGCACCTGGCTGTGGCAGATGAAGGATGGCCATTTCCAGAGGGTGGGACTGAACCGTGTATCTGCCTGGGGGATCGCCAGCCGGAATCCCGAGGAGTTTCACTGTACAAGTGCATGCTCCCCAACCTGACCGGTCTCATGTCTTTCACTGTCACCCAGGGCAGGGAATGTGATATAAGTTCAGTATCTCAGGGACTCATTGCAATTATTGTAAATTGAACAAACACAAATGAGGCACGTGGGTCCCCTCTCCTGTAGGAGGGGTCATAGGAGTTGGGTGCAGTGCGAGTTAGGCAGGAGCCAAAGGTGGGGACCTCGGTGGTCCAATCCTCGGCTGCAGAAGCTAGCTATAGGGACATGTCACCTCTCTGACGGGGAAGGAGCCTGAGCTGGTGCACAAGGTTGTGAAGTTCCAATTAGACATAGTCGGACTCACCTCAACGCACGGCTTGGGCTCTGGAACCAGTCTCCTTGAGGGGGGTTGGACCACTCTGGAGTTGCTCGCGGGGATAGGCATCGAGCAGGGGTGGGTATACTTATTGCCCCATGGCTATATGCCTGTACATTGGGGTTTACCGCAGTGGACGAGAGGGTAGTCTCCTTTCACTTTGGGTGGGGGGGATGGGTCCTGACTGTTGTTTGCGCTTATGCGGCAAGCGGCAGCTCAGAATACTCACTCTTTTTGGAATCCTTGGAAGAGGTGTTGGAGAGCACTCCTCCTGGGGACTCTCTTGTTCTGCTGGGGGACTTCAAAGCTCATGTGGGCAATGACAGTGAGACCTGGAGTGGCGTGATTGGGAGGAACGCCCCCCCTGATCTGAACCCGAGCGGTGTTTTGTTATATGGTATAATGAACACCATGTTCAAGCATAAGGGTCTCAATATCTGTACTTAGCACCAGGACACCCTAGGCCGCAGTTCGATGATCGACTTTGTAGTCGTGTCATCGGACTTGCGGCCGCATGTCTTGGACACTCAGGTGAAGGGAGGGGCGGAGCTGTGAACTGATCGCTACCTGGTGATGGGTTGGCTCCGCTGGTGGGGGAGGAAGCTGGCCAGGCCTGGCAGGCCCAAGCCTATAGTGAGAGTCTGCTGGGAATGTCTGGCAGAATCCCCTGTCAGGAGGAGCTTCAACTCTTACCTCCAGCAGAACTTCTCCCATGTCCCGGGGGATGTGGGGGACATAGAGTCCAAATGGACCATGTTCCATGCCTCCACTGTGGCGGTGGCTGACCAGAGTTGTGGCCTTAAGGTGGTCAGTGCCTGTCGCAGCAGCAATCCCCGAAACTGCTGGTGGACAGTCCTATCCGGCCTTTTTGACCTGTGGGACTCCAGAGGCAGCTGACAGGTACCGGCAGGCCGAGCGGAATGCAGCTTCAGCGGTTGCTGAGGCAAAAACTCGGGTGAGGGAGGAGTCTGGTGAGGCCATGGAAAACGACTTCTGGACAGCTTCGAGGAGATTCTGGTCCACCATCCGGTGGGTCCAGGGGGGAAAGCGGCACATCATCAACATGGGGCACTGCTGACCTCAACTCGGGACGTTTTGGGTCGGTGGAGGGAGTACTTAGAAGACCTCAATCCCACCGACACGCCTTCCAATGAGGAAGCAGAGTCTGGGAACTTGGGGGTGGACTCCCATATCTCTGGGACGGAAGTCGCTGAGGTGGTTAAAAAGCTCCTCGGTGGCCGGGCCCCTGGGGTAGATGAGATCCGCCTGGAGTTCCTTAAGGCTCTGGATGCTGTGGGGCTGTCCTGGTTGACACGCATCTGCAGCATCACGTGGACATCGGGGGCAGTGCCTCTGATCTGGCAGACCGGCGTGGTGGTCCCCCTCTTTAAGAAGGGGGACCAGAGGGTGTGCTCCAACTATAGGGAGATCACACTCAGCCTCCCTGGTAAGGTCTATTCAGGGGTTCTGGGGAGGAGGGTCAGTCAGATTGTCAAACCTCAGATTCAGGAGGAGCAGTGTGGTTTTCGCCCTGGCCATGGAACAGTGGACCAGCTCTATACTCTCAGCAGGGTCTTGAAGGGTTCATGGGAGTTTGCCCAACCAGTCTACATGTGTTTTGTGGACTTGGAGAAGGCATTTGCCCGTGTCCCTCGAGGAGTCTTGTGGGGAGTGCTCTGGGAGTATGGGGTGCCGGGCTTCCTTATATGGGCTGTTTGGTCCCTGTATGACCAGTGTCAGATCTTGGTCCGCATGGTCAGAAGTAGGTCGGACTCGTTTACCGGTGAGGGTTGGACTCCATCAGGGCTGCCCTTTGTCACAGATGCTGTTCATAGCTTTTTCTAGGTGCAGCCAGGGTGTTGAGGGTGTCCGGTTTGGTGACTTCAGGTTTAGGTCTCTGCTTTTTGCAGATGATGTGGTTCTGTTGGCTTCATCGGACCGTGACCTTCGGCTCTCACTGGGACAG